>JADRCC010085687.1:0-11298 GCA_019843855.1 Hylomyscus alleni
CCAGAAAAGGTATGTATGATAAAATTCTGCATGATCAAGATTTATGGTTGGGGAGAAATTTCAGCAGTCTGTTTGATGACTTCAGCCAGGATATTTATCTACTTTGTAATTATGTGGCATAGTTTTTTTCCATACTAAAATTAGATGAAAAATCTTATTAGAATGGGACCTAGTTAGTTTCTGTGCTTTGTAGGAACCTGATCAACATTATTCTTTTCATTTCCTTGCAGTTGCTGCCTGTTTTCAAGCCTAAGTCCTAAGACTTTGAAATTTGGTTCATATTTCTTGTTACCTCTTTACCCAATCCTCAATAGTCTATTTATACTTTGTATAGGCAATCTATCCATGATGTTGTGATAGGCCACTCTGGCTTTTCTCCTGAATGTTCACTCCCACCTCAGTTTTCCTGCCATTCTCTAGGCTAATTGTACAAAACTAGTTAGATTTTCCTTCAATATATTAGAGCCCAAGGAGTCTGTAAAATACAGTAAAAGTAATTATTTCTTATCCTGCTCCAAGCTACTAGGCAAAGCATCTACTTACTTACTATCTTTATTTACTATATACAAATTCCTTCACTATAACCTCTAAGCTTTCTTTCTTCCTGTATTAAAGTTTTCTGGAGGAACAGAAGCAATAGAATTGAAATCTCTTTCTTACAAAAGGGAATTTATAGGATTTATTACCCAGTTGGGGCCTGCGTGGTCCAAAATTGGCTGTCTGCTTGCTGGAGAGTGGGATAATTCCATACAGGCAAGATTGAAAAGCTGAAAACTTCAAGATAAATACTGCAGCCCCACTGCATGCCTGGAAACTCCCAGGAGTGTAGCTGGTATTCATCTTCAATGGATGGCTGAAGGCTATGGGGTCTGGTGGCTGTGGGTGATGGATACAATGCTACATGTACTAGCTCAGGAAGGATGGAGTTAGCCTGCCCTAGCAGGTTTGCTCTTCTCTTTCTTTAATTCAACCTGGACTCCCTGACTATTGCATGGAGAATCCACATCCAGGAGGAG
This sequence comes from Hylomyscus alleni, assembly GCA_019843855.1. Taxonomy (NCBI): domain Eukaryota; kingdom Metazoa; phylum Chordata; class Mammalia; order Rodentia; family Muridae; genus Hylomyscus; species Hylomyscus alleni. The sequence goes on from JADRCC010085687.1 coordinate 1,017, forward strand.
AGACTCTCCTGCAAATCAATCCTCTTTGAAAATGCTGGAACAGGCACACCAGCAGTAAGAGTCCCTAATCTTACTCTAGAAACCACTCAACACAAATTGACAACCTAGATTTACCATAACATTTTTCCTATGTATTAGGCTACAAATAATATACTTAAGTCACTCTCTTTTTTTAAAAAGGAACAAAAACCTACATATTAATTTTATACATCCCTTTGGTCACTACTCTTTTGTAAACTTTTTCCCCTTGATTTTAGCATGTTTGTATGCTAATATTTATAACTTATTAGCAGCTTATAAAAAATCCAATCTGATGATGAACTGTTTTTACTGTTTTTTCCAATAATACAATTTTGTAATACCTTAATAAACTCACTCTTAAGCTGAAAATATCATATACCCAAGTGTATAATACACCTCAAGTACCAAACACTAATCCTAGCACGCTATGCATTATTAGTTGTTTATCCTCATGACTGCATAGTTAACTAAAAACAGCTCAGATTTTCAAAAATGTATTAGGCTGCATGTTTATCACCAGCCCAGGAGAAGATTCAAATTTAAAGTACAGTTTCTATCAAATGTATACCACCTCCCCATCACTGTAAAGTTGAAAAATCCTTGGTTAAATAATTATAAGTTGGGGAGTATTCATAATAAAATTTTAGAACATTTGTTATGTTAATTTACACCCTTTACTTTTTAGATTAACATTGTTACTACTGTTTTGTACACTCTGAATTCATTGTGTTTATACAGATATATTTATGGCACTTACCTTTTTGTTACTTTCTGGAATTACTTTTCTTTCTGAAGAACTGTAACATTTCTGTTTTTATAATTCCCTTCATTGGATATCTGAATATGTCTTTTATTTTATCTGCAGTTTAAAGGATATATTCTTTGACTATAGAATTCCTGGTTTGCATCTATTTTATTTAGTATTCTAAGATGTAATCTTTGGGATTTCATAGTTCCTATTGAAAAGTCAGTTATTTGTCTTGTTATTCTTTGAGAGGCTATGTATGCAGCTATCTCTGTTTCTGATTTTATTTTTCAACTGCTTTACTCCTGTCACACATTGAACCAGTTACTGGTGAGAAAGCATAAATGAAATATGATCTCTGTTTCTGAGAAGCTTGCACTCTAATAGAGGAGAAAAGTGTGAAAGTAATTATGAGACAATGTGTGTTCCAACAAAACTAGGTGTGTAGTGATTATGAAAGAATACATATGCAGGAGAAAATGATTTTATATTTATAATATGATCAGGAACTTAATATGAAAGTGCTCACAGAATATTTGTGAAAATATTTACAGAGAAGGGAGAATGTGTGAAAAGCCACTGAACCATAACACATGATTTATAGAAACTCAAAGTAATACAATAATAGAAAAGCATAACAACCTTCTGAGATACAAGCTCTATAGAGCTATCTGTGTTGTGTTTTCAACAAATTATAAAGCCAGGTGTGATTGTTCACACTTGTAATCTCAGCATTAAAGAGGTTGGAACAGAAGGATTATTGTGAATTTCAGACTAACCTAAGCTACAAAATGAGTTGCAGACCATCCTACGCTATAGACTGAGACCTTGTCAAACCACAACAAAAAGAAAGGTTATTCCTTGAGCAACATTTTTTTAAATTTTTTTAAAGAATAGTCAGCATTTTTTATGCAGATTTTACCTTGTCTTGATTTTTGTCTGTTCAGGATAGTTTATCCTACCAAAATGCTGACTATTCTTTTAACTACATTCACACTTTCTTTAATAAGTATCTACAGCCAAAAGATGAAAATAAAGTTAATATAAGGGTATATTTCATTTAGATCTAATATGAAAAGTATTATTTCAATATGTAGTCAATATTTAAGAAATGTTGAGATATTTCACATTCTTCCCACCCACCCCCTTTTTAGTAAGACTTTTAAAGATTTAGTTAGTTAGTTAGTTTGTGTATATGAGTACACTGTAGCGATCTTCAGGCACACCAGAAGAGGGCATCATATCCCATTACAGATGGTTGTGAGCCACCATGTGGTTGCTGAAAATTGAGTTAGGACCTCTGGAATAGCAGCCAGTGCTTTTAACCACTGAGCCATCTCTCTAGCCCCTGATAAGCCTTTTAATCACAGTGGGTATTACATTTATGGCTCATTTAAAAATTAGACTTGATATGTTTTAAGAGCTGTGCCTAATGGCTTCTATATTGTATAGTAAGGAGATCATAGCTTCAAAAAATTGCTTTCAGATTTCATCATTGTCCTTTCACTTCTGACATTGAAAGCCACTCCCCACCCCTACCCTAAACTTGAACCATTTCACTGCTCTTTATGTCTTCTTTGTCTTTCTTCTCCCTTTTACTCTACAATATTCTAAATATAGGCACCCCTCTTGATTTAGGGCCCAGCCCACTGGTGGTTACCTTGTGAAAGTTTGTTGATGATTCCCAACTGATTCTGTTTGAACCTAAGCTACAATTCTACTTTAAAAGAACATTGCCATATTTAATTTTCTTTCTTTGAGTTCCTCCTGTAAGCCACTGCATGATGTTAAAAACTTTGTACATATTTTTCATTTTGTCTGTTCTTAGCCTTACCATTCCACTTCAAACTCTGAAAATCTCTCAAACATTTTATTCGCACTGTTCTTTTGTAGTTCATATATCTATTTGACAACTATAGAAATTCTATATGTCCACACACAGCAATCAACAAATATATACATTTGCCTACCTTCTCTATGGATAATTTTTTATAATTAGTCTTCTCAGTTCTTCTAACACCAATTGTCTCCATTATTTTACTGAAGTTTCATCCATAGTACTTTCTTCTCAACCATACTCCTTGCCTTTTGAATGCTGTTTCATATTCCTTAATATGATAATGCATTTTGTACAACTTAGATGAATATTCAAAGAGTGCATTCTCGATCTAAATACTCTGAAATATAAATATCTTGATTGAGATATGGTGCATTTATTTACTGGGAATAGTGATACATGCCTATAACTCTAGCATTTGGGAAGCAGAGGTAGGAGGATCAGGAGTTTATGTCCGTCTCAAACTATATAGCAAGTGGGAGGCCCACCTGGACTACATGAAACTCTGTCTCAAAAATATAAAAAAAATTAATTAAATAAACCAAACATTGCATTGATAAGAAAAGCATGAGGTTTTGAAAGTGAAATTTCCTACTGCTACTTTAATAAAATGTAATCCTATAATTATAGGAAATTGGCAAAGAAAGTGTTATTGGCCAAAGACAGAAGTAACCATTTTTATGGATTTTCCTATAGATGGATACCATCAGAATTGTTCATATCCATTCTGTCATCATCTTGCGGCGTTCTGACAAGAGAAAGGACCGTGTAGAAATTTCTCCAGAGCAGCTGTCTGCAGCCTCAACAGAGGCAGAAATATCCTTAATAATACATGAAATGCTTTGTAGGCTGGGCCATACCAATGTAATTGCTATAGTCTTACTTTAGTTGGTTCCATTAATTTTCTCCCTGGTGAATATTCCCTCATCTTCATATTTCCCCTTTAGATCTAATTATTTGGAAAAGTCATCTCTCCCCCGCCCCCCTTGTGTGTGCATGTATTCAGGTATTGTTTCTTAAACATTTTCTACATTTAAAAAATTTACCTTACAAAGTAGCAAGTTTTTATATATTTTCCTACATTCTTACTTTCAGTGGACTCCCCTTATTCCATCTGTTCCATCATCCCCCTGCTCCCTCAACCTGCTACCCACTTAAATCTGTCCTAAGTATTTTCTTTCTGCTTACACAATGTGTTCTATTACTCAGTCCATTCTGCTTTTTTAAAGCCTTATTCCTACCCCTCATGGGCCTCTTTGTATTTTCCTCATGTCTACACACATTTATTCCCATGAAAATACACATATATAAAAGTTAAAAATATGAAAAAGAACACATGCTGTTTGTCTTTCTGGATCTGGATTAGCTCATTCAATATAATGTTTTCTAACTCTGTTTAGTTACAAATCCTAAAAACTCAATAATGATTTTGTTGTGTGTTTATACCATATTTTAATTATCCATTCATTGATTGATGGCATCTAGGCTGCTTTCATTTCCTTGTTATTGTGAATTGAGCAGCAATGAACATGAGTGTACAAGTATCTCAGTAATAGGCTATGGAGTTTTTGGAGTATATTCCTGGGAATGATATAGCTGTGTCTTATTGTAGTTATATTTGAGTTATATATTTGAGGAACTTTCTTACTGATTTCCATCATCATGGTACCAGTTTACACTCCCATCAATAATAGTTCCTTTCCCCTATAGCCTTTCTAGCATTTGTTGTCAAATTTTTCTTTTTTTGTTTTGTTTTGGTTTTTTTGTTTGTTTTTTCGAGACAGGCTTTCTCTGTATAGTCCTGGCTGTCCTGAAACTTGCTTTGCAGACCAGGCTGGCCTTGAACTCAAGGCCACCTAACCCTGCCTCTAAGGGCTGAGATTAAAGGCATGTGCCACCACCAGTTAGCCTATATGTTCTTATTACTTGGAGTATAGTCTTCCAGTCAGACAGGAAATACAGAAGCAATAATGTTATTTTCTTTTTCCTGTGTCTAGATTTTAGGATTCAAAATTTTTAGAGTATTTTGTTGATGTCACATGTTTTCTTTATAAATTTCAAATTTTATATTTTATAATACCTTGAAATATGAATAAGATATAGAATGTTCTGGATTGTATACAACCTTTTAAAAATACTTTTTGGGGGCTGGAGAGTTGGCTCAGAGGTTCTGAGCACTGACTGCTCTTCCAGAGGTCCTGAGTTCAATTCCAAGCAACCACGGTGGCTCACAAACATCTGTAATGAGATCTGATGCCCTCTTCTGGTATGTCTGAAGACAGCCACAGTGTACTCACATACATAAAATAAATCTTTTAAAAAAACCACTTCTTTTCAAAGATCATGGATTGATTATACATAAAAATATACTCCCTTACTACTCATATAATATTTCAATATTCAAGTATATTTATGTTTTGTGTTTATATTATTTTGAACCAATTTTTACCTTATAATAGAGCTGTTTATACAAATTTATCAAATATTTAAGAAATTAGACAAAATAGTCATGAAAAATTGCTACTATAGTTTTTTTTTAAAAAAGCAGTGTTTGTTTTATTTTAAGCGTATGGGTGTTTTGCCTGCATGTATGTATGCTATATGTATGCCTAAGGCCCAAGGAGGCCTAGAAGAGGGTATCAGAGTCCTCTAGATATTGGAGTTTATGGGCCTTGGTCCTCTGGAAGAGCAGCCAGACATCTCTTCATTACTTCCTATAGATTTTTTTCTCTTTCATTTTATGCATTTTCTATGAACTGTGAAATCTGTTCCTTTAGAACAGTAGTAGCTTTTTATCTTGGTAATGTCATCACTGCTGCTTTCTTAGCCTGGTGTAGCAGTCAGTCATTACAGGGTTTCTGAACATACAGTAGTTGCTCTGCTGTATCAATTGGAGCATTGAAACTTGAGGACATTGGTATTCATCCTTTCTGGATATTTAAACTGCAGGGCCATATTATTAGCCACTTCTACAAATTTTGTTAGAGTCTAAAGCTCTTAAAATATAGTTTACTTCATTTTGCATCATGGTGATATTTGTAATGCAACAATATTTTTTTGTGTGATTCCTAGCTCTGAACCTTTTTTATTTTTATTTATTTTTTGGAGAGGAAAGAGTATATTTTATCTTATATCTTACAGTACATTATGAATGGTAGTCAAGACAAGAAATCAAACATGAACTTGGAGGTAGGCACTGAAGAAGAGGTCATGAAAGAATAGAATGACTATCTTGTGCAGACTGATTTCTTATTCCAGCTGTTCAGGAATGGCACTACACTTGCAATAGTAAATCATCAGTCAAGAAAATACTCCTGTTCGACTATATTTGATTAAAAAAAAAAGAACAAAAGAAAGGAAGGAAGGAAGGAAGGAAAGAAAGAAAGATGAGATAGATTTTCTCAAAGAACCAGCTCCTGGTTTTGTTGATTCTTTGTATAGTTCTTTTTGTTTCTACTTGGTTGATTTCAGCCCCGAGATTGATCATTTCCTACTGTCTACTCCTCTTTGATGTATTTGCTTTATTTTATTCTAGAGCTTTCGAGTGCGCTGTTAAGCTGCTAGTGTATGCTCTCTCTAGTTTCTTTTTGGAGGCACTCAGAGCTATGAGTTTTCTTGTAGCACTGCTTTCATTGTGTCTCATAAGTTTGGGTATGTTGTGTCTTCATTTTCACTTAATTCTAAAAAGTCTTTAATTTCTTTCTTTATTTCTTCCTTGACCAAGTTATCATTGAGTAAGGTATTGTTCAGCTTCCATTTATATGTGGGCTTTCTGGTATTTTTGTTGTTATTGAAGACCAGCCTTAGTCCATGGTGATCTGATAGGTTGCATGGGATTATTTCAGTCTTCTTGTACCTGTTGAGGCCTGATTTGTGACCAGTTATATGGTCAATTTTGGAGAAGGTACCATGAGGTGCTGAGAAGAAGGTATATCCTTTTGTTTTAGGATTAAATGTTCTATAAATGTATATTAAATCCATTTGGTCCATCACTTCTATTAGTTTTATTGTGACTCTGTTTAGTTTCTGTTTCTGTGATCTGTTCATTGATGAGAGTGGGGTGTTGAAGTCTCCCACTATTATTGTGTGCAGTGCAATGTGTGCTTTAAGCTTTAGTAAAGTTTCTTTCTTTCTTTTTTCTTTTTAAAAAAAAGATTTATTTATGAGCCAGGCAGTGGTGGTGCATGCCTTTAATCCCAGCACTTGGGAGGCAGAGGCAGTTGGATTTCTGAGTTCAAGGCCAGCCTGGTCTACAGAGTGAGTTCCAGGACAGCCAGAGAAAGCTGGCTGGAAAACACAGAGAAAACCTGTCTGGAAAAAAAAAAGATTTATTCATGTATGTGAGTACACTGTCGCTGTCTTCAGACACACAAGAAGAGAGCATCAGATTCTTTTTTTTAAAGATTTATGTATTTATTATATGAAAATACACTGTAGCTGTTTTCAGACACATGAGAAGAGGGCATCTGATCTCATTATAGATGGTTGTGAGCCACTATGTGGTTGCTGGGATTTGAACTCAGGACCTGCAGAAGAGCAGTCAGTACTCTTAACCACTGAGCCATCTCTCCAGCTCCCAGTAAAGTTTGTTTTATGAATGTGGGTGCCCTTGCATTTGGAGCTTACATGTTCAGAATTGAGAATTATTCTTGGTAGATTTTTCCTTTGATGAGTATGAAGTGTCCATCCTTATCTTTTTTGATAACTTTTGGTTGAAAGTCGATTTTATTCAATATTAGAATGACTATTCCAGGTTATTTCTTGGGACCATTTGCTTGGGAAATTGTTTTCTAGCCCTTTACTCTGAAGTAATGTCTGTCTTTGACACTGAGGTGTGTTTCCTGTATGTAGCAAAATTCTGGGGTTTTTTTGTTTGTTTGTTTTGTTTTGGTTTTGGTTTTTGGTTTTTGGTTTTTGAGACAGGGTTTCTCTGTGTAGCCCTGGCTGTCCTGGAACTCACTCTGTAGACCAGGCTGGCCTCGAACTCAGAAATCTGCCTGCCTCTGCCTCCCAAGTGCTGGGATTAAAGGCATGCACCACCACGCCCAGCCAAAATTCTGGGTTTTTAATTTTAAGAGCTAATGATATTTTTTACAAAATTATCTGGTAATTTCCTTTGTTTTTCTATTGGTTTGATAATCTTTTTAAATAATATAGGTATTTTATATATTATGAAAATTATCTTTTTGCAAGAAGGATGTTTTTTCCCTATTTATTTAGGGTAAGTATGTAGGTTTCCCCAATATAATTGTGGTTCTTTTTATATTTTTATATTAACTTATTAATCCTGACTGCCCTTTATATTTATAAAAATTCTGGCCGGGCAGTGGTGGCTCACATCTTTAATCCCAGCACTTGGGAGGCAGAGGCAGGCGAATCTCTGAGTTCGAGGCCAGCCTGGTCTACAGAGAGAGTTCCAGGACAGCCAAGGCTACACAGAGAAACCCTGTCTCAAAAAAAAAAACAAAAAAATTCTGTGTTTGAAATCTTTATAAATCCATTAGAATTTACAAAAATAATACAGAGAATGTCTTTGTAACCTTAACCTATTTATCTGTAGGCTCTATATTACAAAATTATGGCATAAAAAGAAGACAGGAAATTGACAGTGATAGAATACTTATAGTTCTGTGCTACTTTGTCACATGGTATGTATAACCACTGAAATAATCAACTTTCAAAACTGGGGGCTAGCAAGATAGTTCCATATATAAAGGTGCTTTCCACAGAAGCCTAATGACCTAAATTCTATCCTTAGAACCCAGTTAAAGGTAGAACAAATCATATACACAATAATAATAAAAGTTTATAGATATAAAACTATTTTCTCATTCTACGTTTTCATACCCACACCTAACTTTTTCCTGCCACAGCTAATCCTTGAAGATCACAAATGTGTTCATCTCCTTTGTACCTTACATTTCCTGTAGCTTTGTATACCTGATAATGTGGAGTTTGATGTCTTTATGCTTTGGCTTTTTCTGTATTGCTATATAGGTCATAAGCTCACTTCTAGGATGATGTTAAGCAACTTGGAGAGCATCTGAGCCTTTTCATGTTAAACTGTGTGGAGCAGAATAACTGAGTATAGCAGGTTTTCCTCACTTCTAAGGGAAGACCCTTCTAAGCACTCTGTCCCCTGCCTCCTAAAGATGAGCCTCTTTACCCTGGCAGGGTATGGGTAGGAGGAAACAGCTGCTGAATCCTATCCTGCTTCCCAGAGCCATGTAGTTACTTAGCATCACTCTTGTAAGGGGCAGTTACTTTTTCGTAGACCTGAAGTCCTTCTCTCATACTTTTGTTCTTCTGTGCCCTGTAGGGAGGGTACTCAAGTGTGACCCATGGGACATATCCTGGGTTCTGTCCCTTTGAAGATGTTCTCCACCCTAAAAGCCACCAAACTTAAGAATTCACTTAAGCCCTAGCTTGACTTCAGTTTTCCTTCCATATTCTTGTGTAGTCTGGAAATCATCTCACAGGCTTGCTTTGTTTCCCATCTATCGAACATTGTCATTCTGTATATTTTAAAAATAAATAACTGCCAATATAAAATTCTTATAGTTATGAAAAGGCTGTTTATTATTGAGATTACTTATATTCAAGTGGAAACTAGTTCATTCCCAAACAGGTAATGGCTGGGTACATGACTATACTTCACCATTACAGTTACAATTTGTCAAGCACTTACTGGGAGCCAGGCACAGAGCTAAATATCTTACACAGAGGCCACATCTACTCTTCGCTACCATGTAATATATTCTTCTCAGTCTATAGCTAAAGAGATAGGCTAAAAAGAATAAGTAAAATTTTCTTGTCATTTGAACATTAAAAGCATTCAAGCAAGGTGTGATGGTTCCACCTGTAATTTCAGCATGTGGCAAGCAGAGACAGGAGGATTGCAAATTCGAGGCATGTCTAGCCTACATAGTGAGATCCTAACTCAAAAACTGTTGCAATGGTCCTCAGACTTAGTTGTATAAAATGTACTGTGTGTAGGGTGTGCATCTGTACACCACTCATATATACACACTTAATTTTATGTATGTGAGTGTTTTGCCTGCATGTATATCTGTGCTATATGAGTGCCTGGTGCCCATGAAGGCTAGAAAAGGGTGTTGGATCTCTTGGAACTGAAGTTACAGATGGTTGTGAGGTGCTATGCAATTGTTGAGAATCAAACCTGAGTTCTCTGAAAAAGTAGCCAGTGGTCTTTAACCACTGAGTCATCTCTCCAGCCTCTGAGTATCTTTTTCTTTTAATATTTTTTTTAAAAATCAGCATACAGTTGGTTTTTTATTATACTTTAAAATAGTTTATTTTTGTTGCTCTTTCCCCTTCTCCCAATATTCCTATACCCACAATTAGTCTTTTCTGTTTTCATGGCCTATGTGTTTTGTTACCCTTCCTCAGCACCTCTTTTCCCCTGTTGTCCTACTTCTAGTTCTATGACCCGTACCCACATATACACAGAATGGGAGATCTTTGTTGGCTGTACTTTAGACAAGCAGTTAATGTCTGGAATGTATAAAGAATTGCAAAAATTAAGCACCAGAAAACCCAACTAATTAATTAACTGAGTAGACAGTACTCTTTAAAAAAAAAAAATAAATCACTTTATTCTTTTTTTTTCTTTTTGTTTGTTTTTTGTTTGTTTGTTTGTTCTGTTGTCCTACCTCTAC
>JADRCC010085688.1:0-17449 GCA_019843855.1 Hylomyscus alleni
TTTTTTTTTTTATCCACTTCCTCTCCCTCATTTTGGGTCTTGGTACAGACTAGGCAAGCCCTAGCAAGCATGAGCTCTCCTTCCAGCCCAGGACAGTGGTCTTGATTTGTGAACTTATCGGGGACTTGCAGAATTTGAAAGAACTTGACTTAATGTACTTCTCTCTCAAGTCCTTAAGTAAAATTGGTTGCCTGGAATGATAGAGACTTCCTCTGAATAAGCTTACAGGGAACTTCCTCTGAGTAAGCTTGCAGGGTTGCTTCACACTCCTCAGTGAGGTAAGGAAATAATTCACTTGTAAATATTTTTGTTTAAAATTTTTTAAGAGTAAGTATTGAATATCTACAAAAAACATATTTTAAAACTACACAGAGTAGACAGTCCTACAGCAGTAGGACTTTGCTCACTTTAGGAAAACATTATTTTTAATGGTTCTTCTGGCTCCCTGCCCAGTCACAGAGTGTCTTTAACTCCCTTGCTGCTCATGCTTTTATACCAGGGATGTGTATCCCTGAACAGAGTCTGTCCGGCATTTGCCTAAAGGAGTTACGCTCAGAGTGCGCTCATGTAGCTTTCCTCTGGCAGTGTGACGCTCCAGAGTTCTATATGCATAGCGGTAGTTCATTCATTTTCATTGGCAAGGAGGCTCTGTTGTCTGAACATACTGCAGGATATTTATGCATCTCACTGTTGGACACCTGGGCTTTTTCCAACTAATAGCTACCGGAAACAAAGCTGTTTATAGACGGGTCACATGTGTAAGAGTTAGTGAAAGTGGAGACTTAAAAACATTTTGACCGAAAAGTGACATATGAAAAATATTTGATAGCCTATTTTAGTATTTTGTATAATATGTGCATGTATGTAATATTGAACACAAAAATTTAATGGAAGAATATATACCTTTATCAGTTGGAAATACACACTGAGTTTTAAAATTTGTTAATGTTTTATTTAAAAATTGCTGGTGGGGCAGCCATGTTGGCACAGTAAGGAAAAGCATTTACCCCCAAGCCTAAGGATCTGCGTTTGACTCCTTGAACCCATGTAGTAGAAGGAGAAAATTAGAGAACTAAATCCACAGCTGTCCATTGACCTCCACTTGTGTGCGTTGGTGCATGTGTAGCTTCAGACATTGCATATATGTTGTGCACAAATATATGTGCAAATAAAAGATTCCAGCAGTTAGGAGATGTGACTTCATTCCCGAAGAGTGGATATAGATCGGATAACAGCCACTATGCCTGTTCGCTCTTAAGTACTGCTTGAGTTTACTTTTCTCATGTATTCATAGACCACACTTTCAGGCCTGTGTATCGGGCCTTATTTTGGGGTGTATGTAAAACTTACAAATAAATCTAATAGAAATAACAGCAGTTTTCATTTCTGCAGCTGATCTTGAGGGCTCAGCTGATACTCGTCTCTCTTCAAGAGTCTGATCTGGTCCTTGTAACCTTGGCGGCACTTTTGCAGATCCAGGATGGTCTTGTGGCAAAATGACTTTTGCCCTTTTCCTTGATGATCTAAGTTTGTTTGCCTTGCTCTGTCTGTGGCTGCTTCGTTTGCACATTTGCCATCTTGACTAGTAGAGGGCAATAAACATACCCTTCCTCACGTGTACTGATGAGGTGTGTTCCTTTCTACCTCTGTTGTATATTGGGAGTCCTTTGTTTACTTATGAGCTATCTGCTCCTGTCACCATACTGATTTCTCATTTGCCAGTGGTCCCTTGTCATAAAGGGCTTAGGCAGCTGTTCTTACTTTAACATTTATTGGGGTTCTTGCTGTGTCTCCTGGTGGAAACCTATTATCCCCTTGGAAACCAGGCTTTTGCCATCAGATGGGCTTCAGAGTGTAGAGGACAAGAAGCACAGATGCCTCAAGTGGGTCCCAGGGAGTGATGGTGAGTGAGACCATTCCTACTTTTCCTCAGTTCCTAGAGCTATGTATTCTGTCTCTTGGGGACATAGAATGTAATTGCTGCTTTTTAGTCTTAAGTGTTGCCACCTGGCCTCACAGGTTGTTGTCTCTGAGCTAGTGTTACACCCTTTATCTTCAAAGGGTTGTTCAGTCACTCTCTTGGTTTCCCAAGAGAACACTGTGCTGTACCATCTCTCAGATCAACCCGGTTATTGGTGACAAGTTGATGGTGCTGAATCCCATTCCCACTGGTGGGTTTGGGAAGAGATCCATACATATTCAAACATTGATATACCTTTCTGACAATAATACTTAAACTGTACAGTATTGGGGAATCAGTATTGGTTTCTGTTGCAGGAAGAGCAGACATTTGATAGTGGGAAATGGCAGCATTACGTGTAAAGAGAGAACATGTTGGTAGCCACAGATAGCCTCTCCTTGTAACCTTAGATGATATTGTGTGCCCATGTGGCAACAGCACTGGGAGGGAGGTCAGTGCAGAGGGTAGCTGACGTTAAATGAGTCCCTAAGACCACTCGTTAGTTCACTAATTTGCTAGAAGGACTCACAGGACCCAGCAAATAATCACACTTAAATCTGTGCTGCAACACAGTAAGGATAAGTACAGCACTGTGGGCAGAGGGACAAGGTAGACAAAGCCAGGTGATGTCTGCTTCTCCAGCTGTTAGGGAGTGATGTTCCTTAAGGATATTTCAGCTTTGGCTGGTTTGGAGTACTGTATATGTAGCTGAGCATGGCATTTCTGCTCCTTTGGGTCAAAAAGGGTTCCTTCTTCCTGTGCCCAAGGATGTTTGTCCCCTTCCACAGGGACCACAGGATAGATAGGTATTTGTGTTGTCCCCCAGTTCAAAGAGTAACCAGAGTTCTGGAAGTACCATTGAAAAAGAGGCACACATGCAGTCAGCAGGGATGCAGAGAAACAGGACTGCTGGCATTTGGTGAGAAAGTAAAGTTGAGGCTTTCCCCGTGTGCTTTCCTGCAACTGGCTAAAATCTAATTTTCTGTAACTGCTTAGTTGGGCATCTTACAGGAATGGGGGCTTACATTGCCTGCCTCTGTCTACCCTTTGCTCTGTTTCTGCATGTCCAGAGAGAAGAGGTACATCTTCATCACTGCCCTTGTGCTTCTCTCTCTGCACCACTGTTGTCACTTTGTTTTTTAGTAGAGGAAATCGGCTTATTTGAAACGTTTGTCTTAATCCTCTATGGAAATATTAGTTTATGGGAAGGTTAAAATCGCAAAACGGCCTGCTTGGGTTCCTCCCAGAGTCTCTGCTGCAATTGTTTTGAAGGAAACCCCAGGGAAACCTCTGAGCAGGGCTTCCGAAGAGTTGGGGGCTATGAGATGCCAGCACTGCAGATGCTTTATCAGGTGCTGTCTGGAGAACAGAAGGAATGGTTTGCATGCAGTGACTCTGCTTTTCAGCCGAGCAGACATCTCCTTTGGGTGCCTCAGAGGCAGCCAAATTCGAGTATGTTTGCCGTTTAGTATTTTACATTGGTCTTTGAAAGCATAATATTTGGGTTTTGTCTGACTTGAATTCTTACTGTCCCTGTGTTTTGGACAGGGTCTCACTACATAGCTATGGCTTGCTTGGAACTCATGTAGAACAGATTAGCCTTAAACTCCTGAGTGCTGGCTTAAGGGTTGTCCCACTACACCTAGTTTCCCATTGTTAGTGCCATTTTGCTCTCTGTTTACTCTACATATCAGAGGATTCAGGAATTAAGAGAAAGACACAGACAGACAAATGGAAAGGCAGACAAGAAACTTTGCTGCCTTTGTCATAGCCAAAAGGGTTGCCTGTAGCATCTGGGAGCACAGTACCTATCTCATGAAAACTTTAGGCTTGTTTTTTGGGAAATGTTTTTCTTTCTTCCTAATAGCACTGTGGCCAGAGAGGAGCAGTGTGTTCAAGTAACCCAGCTCAGTGGGACTTGCTGTGTTGATCTCACTCGCTGCAGGTGCTGTCTGAAACCTTGCCCTCCCTGAGGCCCACTGATACCTCCACTACTCACAAGGGCCAAAGATTGATTTGTAAGTCATTTGCTGTTTGTCTTCACACAGCTTTATTAAATACAAAATAAGTAATGATGTATTGGGGGGAGGCAGTTTAAGTTGGCTTAGAGTGCAGGCTCTGGAGTTAGGTACAGGCTTGTATCCCCACCTTTACCATCTGTCACCTCAGGCAGTTCACTTCCCTTCAAAGTAGGAAGAATGGGTGACTGTCGGTCCCAGAGCTGTTTTGAGATTTGTACGTAGTCGCTGTATATGTCGTTCACAGCACAGTGGAACCTACAGCAGTGTTTAATAAGCACCAGCTACTGTAGTTATTGGAGTCAGAGAGAGGCTTTTAAGAACACCTTCATATCCTGGCTATCTTCCTTTGATAAGAGTGAAATTCATTCTGCTTCTGAAAGTTTCACTCATTTCTCCAGCTCACTCATAATATCTAGTGTCTTAGTCTCTAGAATATTGCCATATGAAATTACAGTCTTTGTAGGTCATAAATGATTGAATGCCAGCATAGCTGCTGTTGAGTTTCTGCTGCCTGCTAGAATGTGTTTGTGCTTTTCTCTTTGTATGCAGGATGCCCTGCTATCCACACCATTTGTGAATAGGGAATCTGAGGGTTAGAAAAGTGGACAGACTTGCCTTAGGTTACACACTGATAGGTAGTGAAGTCAGAACTCTAATTCAAGAATCCCAAGCTCAGTCAGTGTCTCTCCAAACTTATGTCCCATGGCAAGTCCCACAAGTACTACCCAGAGCAACACACTTGCTTCTTTCACCTCTGTTGCAGACAACCTGGGTTTGTCTCCCTATTTGAAGCACAGCACCTGCAGGGTTCAGTCAGTCAGCTTTGCTCTCTTTTCAAGCCAGTTCTCAATGACTCATGAGATTCCTCATGGCTGCTCTTTTTAGCATCTGCTCTGAAAGTTTGTACTGGGTCTGTGTCTCAGTTTCCTTGGAATTACTGAGGATAAGATGCAGAATCCTGTACAGGGGAGGAAGCTGAGGGTAGATGGGTTGTACGACTCAGGGAAAGGCTCTAGCCTCTTCTGCGTCTGCCTTGGTTCAGAGCCCAGGTCTTTCCTCCTATCTCCCACTTCCTTCTCTCATTTCTAGAAATGCCCCTAAAGCTGAGGAGTAGGGCAGCCCTTTAGCACAGCAGTGCGCTTTTCCTAGCGAAGGCACCTTCCTCGCTCTGTAATGACTTTTAAGACTGGAAGCCTCTCAGTATATTTCCTGAAGGAAATCATATTCTTGACACATTCCTGTTTGATTTTTTTTTTCTGGCACTAAAAAGTATTTCTCAATTTAATTTCATTTCAGAGGAGTTAATATCTTTGAAAGTATGCTACTAAAACAACTATGGTTGAATTCTAGTCAATCTCAAAAGAGAGTGACTTCAGTCTTTAAAAGGAACTTAGAAGTAATTCCTTAATACTTGAATTCAAGTTAATGACATAGCATGTTTTGAGAAGAGCTTCCTTGACCTGGCAGTCTCAAGGTCTGTGTGGTCCAGCTGCCCCTCCTGCTCCTGAGCCCTGTTGGTGAAGCCTCTGGTGTTTGCAGCTGGAGGCTGCACTAAGCTCTTTGCTGTTCCATTGTTTCCTTTAGGGTAAGTGAATAATTAAGGGGAACATCTTTTCTGAGCAGCTGGAGCCAAATTCCAGCTGACTCTAGCCCTGCAAAGATGGCACCTCAGCCTCTAGGTTGCAGGTTGCCAGGCGTGAGTCACAACAATGGGCGCCAGAGTACAGAGATGTGACCATGCAGCACAGCTCCTGTCCTTCTGTGAGCTTCAGATGGCAGGAATACCTCTGAATGCAAAGTGTCTGCTTTAGACTAATTAGTGGGATGATTTGTGAAATGGTGGCTATTTATTTAATTAATCACCAGCACAAAGCCATAAAACCCATATTTTAAAAATCCCTGTTAGTTTGCCATGTGGTTAATAGATTGGAGCACATTAAAAAGTGACATTGTGATGTATTAAAAATGTTCCACCTAAGATTCCTTCAGGAAGGAGCAGAAGCTGTCTGTCTCGATGCTGAGGTTGGCCTGCCTGGATATTGACCCTTCTGAGGGTTAGATGTTGCTAACAGCATTTACCTTTTGAATGCCATTTGGATTAGAATAGCTCTTCCCAGAACATTCCAAATGAAAGAATTTTGTAAAGTAACTCAAAAATTAGGATTGAACTTGATTTTGTAGTGTTTCTCTTAATGATAAGGACCTATAATTTTCTACGAATTACTCTGTGTTAACCAAGCATAGGAATATCTCTTACAATATAGGTCTTTTCCTTCTGTTTGTGGGTAAAGAGGCCATTTAATTAACAGAGTACTAAATGCAAAAACATTTTTGTTGCAGCTGTCAGAACTACATTGTTTGGCTCTCTTATTGTTTTCTGTCAATGGGAGAAAGGGTAATTGTACTTGTTTGGTCTCAGTACAGGTGAATTGTTCAAGAGATGAAACTGCCATTAAAAATGAGAATAAATGACTCTTATTGTAACAAACTATGGGTGGCTTTTATAGACTCCAAGTTCTAGTTGATTTTTAGTATCAACTAGGCACAAGCAAGTACGCACACCACACATTAGATAGTATTTGAACCTCCATAGGCGTCTGTGCAGCGCTTCTGTCCCATTCACACACTCGGATTATTGAAGCAGTCAGGTTTAGAATGCTGTGCAGCATCTGTGAGCCATGGGCTCAGTTTCCAGCACCATCAAGGAAAATCAAACTGATCATTGTTCCTGCTAAGAAGCAAGCTTATTTACAGTGAAGTCTGCTCTCTAAAGTCCTGCAGTCATGTGAGAACGCACAGCTCAGAGGATGGGTGATAAAGGGGACAACTGACTGTCCAGCTCTCGGGCCTGTGCTTCTCTACTGTGCTTTGATATTCCCTGCTCTGTGAGGAGGGACTGGAATAAAACATGTTAATGCAGCCTGGAGCTGGTTTGCTGGTGATGATTACAATGCAGAGAAAGCATTTCTCATAACTGCTAGTGCCTACTGGAGCCTTTAAAACATCTGGACTTTTAATTGAAAAATAGTGTGTTGCTGTGTAAGGCAGACATGCTAAGTGAAGTCACTCATTTAGAATACAAAAATATAATTGATAAAGTGTTTTATTTACACTGTATTTAAATATTCATACTTTGTTATGCTTTGTATAACAGGGAGTTACTGGGTTAAATTTTCATGAACATAGACAGTCTAAAATGAGATAAATTAAGTGAAAGCATTAGTAGAATTTTCCATTGAAATCAGTGAACAGTTTGCTACAGAAGGGTGTGCACTGTTGCACCAGTTGGAACCTTTTAAGGAAGCAGAGAGTTCAGGTGTTAGTGGTTAGTTTCATGTTTTGAAAGAACCAGCTTTCCACCTGGCAATACCATTACATTTCTTTCCTGTTACTGCAATCATATCTTGGGAATCTTTGTTTTGTTTTGTTTAAAAAAAAAAGAAAAAGAAAAGGTCCTGGCATAATGGTAAATGGTTCTAATGGCAGCATTATTGCCCAATAAACCAAAGCCTTCCCCACCTCTGGGGCAGGTTATCAGAGTCTGCCCAGGAGAGCAGAAGAGCTGGGGAAGGGCGTGTAATTAACCTTTGTCCTGCCTTCCAGCAGGGGAACTGACCCAGCAGCCTTCCGAGGAAATCCAATTTAATTTAAAATGAATTTGAAAAGACAAATTAGCCATATCTATTTTAATAAGATAAAAATCCAACTCTGCCTGTGTCTGGTTTAGTTAGAACCTTAAAGGAGATCAGACTGACTGAGCCTCAGGATGAGCATGAAGAAATGTCAGGGGGCTAACATAGATACCCTAGGTGCACCAGTGACTCTTCAGTTTCTACAAGCCAGCACGTCTGGGCTGCCCCTTCCTGCAAATGGTTGTAACCTGATGAGCACTGTGACCACCTCAAGCCCCTAGCTGGATGGAGGTTAATACCATATGCTGCTGACCCTTCCCTCCAGGGGCCAAATTGTTATTTTCCTCCCTGGATGAGAGCACACTGGAGTACTGCCACCTGGGTACCAGATTTACTAACAGAAAGACTTAAAATTACAGATTTGTCTCTTAGCTCGAGAATGGCTATCTTTATGACCTGTGAGTTAGTATTGACTGCTGCTTGTGAAAACTCAAGAGGTTACTACCAGCTTTTTAAGGAACCTTAGGTTCTTTTGCATTTTAACCCCAGAAACAGCCGGGCAGTGGTGGTGAGCCTTTGATCCCAGCACTTGGGAGACAGAGTTGATGGATTTCTGAGTTCAAGGCCAGCCTGGTCTACAGAGTTCCAGGACAGCCAAGGCTATACAGAGAAATCCTGTCTTGAAAAAACAAACAAACAAACAAACAAACAAACAAAAATCAAAAAAAAAAACCAACCCAGAAACAAAGGATTACCAAGCTCCACTGTGCCCACCTTCAAGCTTCTCCTCCCCCTGAGGAACTAAAGCAGCCCTTCTTCTGTCCCTCTTCCTCCCTTTCCAACTGTGACCCCTAGTTTTGAAGTGGCTGCAGCATTTGTACCCCTTACTAGATAGTGAGTGCTTCAGGTATGAGATTTACCCAGAGAGAGGGGTTTGCCATGGGAGGAGGACTTGACACTGTCTCCTAAGGGATTTGGAGTAGCCTATATAATTCTCCTCAGCTCCAATGAAGACCGTCTTCATGGGTGAATTAAATGAGATACTGGGATTCTAGATAGATGCCCAACAAGTGGTGTCAAGCAGTGGTAGAAAGCTACATGACAGTACACAGTAATGTATCAGTCCTTACTGCCAGCCCAGTGGTTGGCTCAGTTTGTGGTGTGTGCTCTGTGCAGTCCCTGATTTCACAAAGTGACAGGCAAGCAGCATATCTTACTGCTCACGTTTGGCTTTGTGGAGACAGGGTCTCACTGGGAGTCCAGTCTGGCCTCCAAACTTGGCAGCGATCCTCCTTCTGCTTCCCCACCACACTTGGTTCTTTCAGGTGCTCAATACTCATGCACTCAACTTCTCCCTCATTTTACAAAAATGAAGCTTCCTTCCTTTTGCTTCTTTTCCCTGGGTTTCTGCCCAGGAGACTGGTGAAGGCTTTGTAGGGATTTGGATGCTGCTTTGCAGTTATACATTTCGTGTGTAACTCCAAGCCGTTCTCTCAGGGTTATTCTAGGTACACAATGATGATTTGCTTTCTCTTTTTCTTGCTGATTCTGTTTCTGTGCATTTACAAACTGCTAAATGAAAATCTTCACTTGACCACTTGTACCTGTATTTCCTGTGGGAAAAACATAGTGTGCTTTGGGCTTTGAGTTGTTCTTTTCGTGGCTTTTTTTTTTTTTTTTTTAAATACAGAGCAGACCCACCCCAGATCTCATGTATGTGTTTAGAGGATGAAAGTGAACATCATAATTGGAGAAATGTAAGGCTATTTATTTCCATTTTGTCTGATGTTTTTACATTGTTTGTTAGGAGGTACGTCAGGGACTTGAATTAATTATAATTACTGAAGAGACATACACTGATTGAGCAAATAAAGTAGTAAGCTCATTTATGCCAGGACTGTCTAATTATAGCCCAACTTTGGATAAACTGTATGTGCATGAAAGATTAATTTTACAAGGTTTTTAGGACTTACTAAATGATGATTCGGTGAAACATTTGAATTCTGTCACTGAAGAACATCAAGTCTTAAGTAATAAAGCAGACATGAGCTTACTGCTGCACAGAAGTGTGTGGGCCTCAGAGGCCAGGGAAATCAAGGAAATGGTAGGATTTTAAGGTAAATATTTATGGTAATGTTTAATCAACTGAATCTCTACAAGAAAGTCTGTGTCTGGCTCGTCACTGTCTTTGCAGCTCTGCTCAGAAATACTTCGGTCTGTGAAGTTCGGTTGTCCGTGGGGTAACTGGGATGGTTGTGCCAAAGTTCCCTGTAGTTGAGGACTGTGGTGATGATCACACAATGGTGATGTGTGATCTTTGCCAGAGCTCCCCCAACTAGTAATAGAGCCAAGAATGTGTTCTCCATTGAGTTTTAATGTTGAAAGTTGGTATTAAATCTTAAAAAGGCTCATTATACTATGAAAATTGATAGCGTTTAAAACATGTAACTCTTCTTTATGGCCTTAAAAAAACCCTATTTTTACTTTTAAAGCATATTGATTTTATTATATAAATGATTTAATAATAAAGAGGTCTCTAAACTTATGCTAGGTGCTGGGGCCTAGTTCATGCAAATTCCCTTTCCCTGATATCATCATCATTATGGAAGCCACTGTTTGTATAATTAAATGCAAAGTGCTGGTGTAGCATTTTGATTAAAATGATCAAAAAAAAAAATCCCACAATGGCTATGAAAATTCAAAATGGACACTTTTTATCCTGTAAAGATGGCTTTAAGATGGCTGGATCCTAGGATATACTGTAAACGTCTCCAGGCCAGATGAGAAGAGAATGCTGTAGATTTTCTTTGCAGACAACTGAAAAAGAAACCTTTCCCTGTGGCGTGTGCCTCCCTTTGCATAAAGGGATATTTTGTCCACAAGTCTGCTTGGCCTAAGCAGCAGCTTTGACCACATAAGAAGGATCACTGACTATGTAACAGTCGTGGGAACAGAGCTCTTGCAGGAGAGATGCAAGCATCAACCCAGGGCCTCTGCACAGATCTGCACTCCAGCAGAACAGAGCCCGGGTACAGGCTTCACTTTTGCTTTAGACTTCGGTATTTTAAAACAGATGTTCTCATATGTATTTCACAGCTGAGGGAACTTGACTTCTAGAGAGGTTACAGACTTACAGACTTGCACATAGTCACACAGCTCAAAGCTGACAGGCCCACAGTCCAGTTTTGTACTGAGGAGCCTGTAACCCGAGACATGATGATCCCACCAGCATGGTAGATATGGGTGGTAGTGGCAAGTGTGTTGTTCTGCATTAAGTTTGAGGAAAGTGGCTGCCATTCCTGTTACAGTCTGACTAGGCTTTCAGTTTTCCCCTCATGCTTCCCCTATTCTTTGTTTACTGCCTAACATAAATTTGAAAATGAACAACTGTATTTTTCCAGTTGATATATATTTTTAAATTTTAATTTTACTGGCTGGTCATGGTGGTGCATGCCTTTAATCCCAGACCTCAGAGGCAGAGGCAAGCCGATCTCTGTCTCTGTGAGTTTGAGACCAGTTGGTCTACATAGCTAATTCCAGGCTAGCTAGTGCTGCATAATAAGACTTTGTCTAGGGGAAGAAAGTATTATTATTATATATGTGTTATGGGGAACTTGTCAGTGTCATAGTGTATGTATGAAGATTGGAGGACAACTTTGAGGAGTTGGTTCTCTCCATTAATCATGTTTTCTAGAATCTAAGAATCAGGCTTATTGAGCAAGTACCTGTTCCTGTTGAGTATTCTCGCTGGCCCTCATTTGCTAACTTAAGTTATTTAAGTTTATTTTCCAAACTACAAAGAATAACTCAGTGCTTTTAAAACAGGGATGCTTGGCTTCCTCCCACCCCCGCTCCCCCAAGGATCAGAGCATTAAAATTTTTGAGAGCATCAACTTCCTAGTACCTGTCTAGGGCTGTAGACTTACATTTGCTGTATGATGTTACAGTTTTTCTGTGTTGTCTTCTTGAAAAGGTTACAGTCTAGTGTACTCCACAGTACTTAGCAGCCCAGGTGGCATTGGGTTTTTTTGTTTGGTTTGGTTTTGTGTGTTTTGAGTTTTTGTCAGAGGTGTATAAAGGAGGCCGGGCAAGGGCTGGGAGGGAAGTGCTGTAAAGTAGCAGTAGGCTTGTTCAGATGTCATTAGGCTAGAACGAAGATCAGTGGGAAGATTTTACCCAATAGGAAGAAACATTTAATTGTCACGACTGTCTGTGGGAGTGAGGCAGAGGGCTTGTTTTTTCGTTTGTTTGTTTTTTGTTTTTCTTTTTAGGGCCACATCAGGGCTTCAGGAGAGGCTGTTGCATGCCATATTCTGAGGGTGTTTTAAAGGAGATATCCAGAAGGTGTCTTAAGAGTTTCAAGTCGGTGGTGGCGCATGCCTTTAATCCCAGCACTTGGGAGGCAGAGGCAGGTGGATTTCTGAGTTCCAGGCCAGCCTGGTCTACAGAGTGAGTTCCAGGACAGCCAAGGTTATACAGAGAAACCCTATCTCGAAAAAACAAAAAAACAAAAACAAAAAACCAACAACAAAAAAAGAGTTTCAAGTCTATGGTTGTCAATAAAACCTTTTAAGTTTCTGATTATAAAGTAAGATTATATCCACATATAGCAAGAATAGTGGCCAAGAGCATTTCATGAGCCATTACTGTAGATCAGAGAAATGAATGCTTCTATATGTAATCTTTTCAGGTCCTCCCTACATCCCCATGAGGGAGGACTGTTATTCTCCATGCTTTTAAAATCCTGTGTATATTTGGTTTGTGTTCTCATGCGTGTATGGAAGCAAGAGGCTGACTTTGTTTCCTTGCTCTGTTGCTTCTCATTTTATTTACTTACTTTTTGTTTGATTATTTTCTTGAGATAGGCTCTCTCACTAAACCTGGAGCTCACTGATGGGTAGATTAGCTGACTATATAGCAGCATGCCACTATGCCCCATTTCCTGTTGTTTATTTACAACAGGATCACAATATGTAGCTTTGGGTCACCTGGACCTTGCTTATAGACCAAATTGGTCTGGAACTCACAGAATCTGCCTGCCTCTGCCTCCCAAGTGCTGGGATTAAAGCTGTGCGCCACCACACCTGGTCTAGTGCCTAGCATCTTACATGGATTCTGGAGATCTAAACTCAGGCCCTCATTCTTTGTGGGCTACAAAGCCTAATTTGCTGAAGGTCAGCCTGTGTCGGTGTTGTGTGCAGGTCTGAGTTCCAGCTTGTTCTCTTCACCACCACACTGTGCGGCCTTCCAGCTTCTGTTATGATGGCAAGGATCTGAGAAGCACCCAGATCAGAACTTGACCTCCTTAAAGAAGGAATGACAGTTGACGTTCTTGATAATAAAAGCTTAATGGAACTAAGGTTGGTGATTCAGAGGGAATTAATGAGATTTTGTCAATTTTATTTTAAGCTTGTCAGAAAATACAGTGTCCAGTGACAAACTGTAGAAATGTTTTTGACAAATTAACTTGACTACAGGTGCCAGATCAGGGAAATGTTAATTTAATAGCCTTTAAGCAGTCTAGATTTATTGAGGGTTATAGCAGTACAAAGCCAACTCCATACCTCTGAATGGATTTGTCATGTAGTTTTATATAAAATCTATTCATATTCATTGCTACTATTTTGAATGTAAAAAAAAGTGAGTTCATTTCCTGAGCCCATAAGATTGTAGAGTTTAGAAGTTTTTCCTTTGTTATAAAAAGCCTCTTTATTTCTCAAAATTAGATAATCTGGCTTATGCTGGATTGTGTTTGAAAATATTACTTCTCTTCAAATGGAAGCCATTAAATATTCTCAGAGAAGTGAGCATTTAAGTGTACCAGATCTTGCCTTGCTATCACCCCTGTGGCACCTATAGAGCACAGCATATAGAACACGGTATATAGAGCCCAACATTCTTCTGTCCTTGTTGATGAGAATCAGGAGAAAGATGTCAGTAGAAAGCCAAAGCAGCCATTGCTTAAACACAATATTTCCTTTCAAAGGCTACAAATAAACCTTTTATCAATTTGCGTTATTACGTTGTCTGGATACACATACATTTATTTCTGCATTAAAATTACATATAATGATCTGCTTGTGCAGTTGTGACTAATGGAATAACATTGCCTGCTTTTTGTCTCTTTAATTGCAGAAACCAAGCTGTCTGTCCTTTCTGTTTCCTTCCTTTGGCAAAGAACTTGGACACTTAGCAACAGTTTGGAGGTCTGCTATTATTATAGGAAGTGTTGATGTTAAGTAGCCCTACTACCTGAGCCTTATGTTTGTAAGTCTTAGTTCAGTTGACTCACTTGATAAGAGTAATTCCTAAGATCATTTGCTTGCAATCCCAGCAGCATGCAGGAAGCAAAGATAGGCCAGCAAGACCTACATAGCAAGTTCCTGGCCAGCCAGGGCTTTATAGTGAGACCCTTCCCAAAGGGAGTGAGGGGCAGGCTTTGAAAGATAGCTTAGTAGTTAAGAGCACTGGCTACTTTCCCAGAAGACCTAAATTTGATTCCAGGTACTCATGTGGTAGCTCACAATTGTTTGTAACTCCAGTTTGAAGGGATCCAACACCTTCTTCACCTCAGACATTAGATATACATGTGATGCACAGATATACATACAGGCAGAACACACACTCGAGTGCATACACACACACGCACACACTCAAAATAAATACAAGGGTTTTTTTTGTTTTGGGGTTTTTTGTTTGTTTTTGTTTTTGAAACAGGTTCTCTCTATGTAGACGAGGCTGGTCTTGAACTTGCAGCAGTCTGCCTGCCTCTGCCTCCTTAGTGCTAGAATTAAAAACATGCGCACATCTAGTTTAACATAAAAATAAAAATAATTTTATTTTAAAAAAGATTATTTAAAATTGAGCAGTATCTGTTCTTTCTGCTTCCTCTATTTTTGGAAACTATAAAGTATCCAATCTTGTATTAGTTTTATTATAGGCAATAGATAATATAGGCTATATATGCATATATCTAGGTTCTATATTATTTTAGTTAATGAGACACATTGTCTAAATGGACCAGTCAGTCATCATGTCCATTGCTGTACGTTTCAGTTACTTCCTAATTACATTCTGTGTGACAAAGCTTTATATTTTTAGATTGGAAAAGCTAATTATTAAATTATTAATTAGATGGCATATGGTTCATAATGTTGATATTCTCTTGATAGGCTTGAAAACACATTTCCAGTGTATCATAAGCTACAAAGACTCATATCCCTTGACCTAGTAATGTGCACATAGAATGTGTACATATTTATATCAAAGAATGGTTCAGAGAGTACAGCTTACAATAGTTGGATGTTAAAACTGTTCAGCTCTGTAAGCCACAGGGTAATGAAGTGTTTTAAATCATTACTCTTCACTTGCTGTATGTCAGGTCCTGTATTATATGTGCAGGAGACATTTCAGAGAAGAGAGTGGCCTGGAGTAACAGAGGCAGTCAGTTTCTGAGGATAAGAAAGAAGTGAGAGACCCGAGGAGTTAGTTTAGCTTAGCAAAGCTATCCTTAAACCTCTGCTGTGCTTCAGGCCCAAGGGACATACACAAGTGGATAGGCTGCAGTTGTTGTGTTTCTGTAATGAGAGAAGAGGAAGGGAGAGATAGAAAAGAGTGAACTATAAGGTTGTAAGAATCAAGGAAGTAGGGCGAGGCGGTAATTTTGAACTTTCCTATTCTTGAAAGAGCAGACGTTTGTGTTAAAGGGCAGAGGAAAACCTGCATTCCTTGGTCAGTGAGTATGTGTGGATATGGCATGTATGAGATATACACTTTGTATTTGCCTATCGCAGTGAGAAAGTGGAGGTTCTGAGACGTGCAGGTACTTGCTCAGTGTCAGAGCAGGATTCAGATCTGAATTGTTGTTCTGTGTATTGAGTAGCAGTAAGGCATGGTGCTGGTTGTCCAGGTTATTAGCTGCCATGCCAAGGCAGAAATGTTAGCACCCAGTGGTGGAAACAGCAGGTTCCTGACTGGTGTGACCTGTTGTTTGAGGGAAATCTCTGCTGTTGGCAGGAAGGAGGTAGGACTGTGAAATGTGGGCTTCCTGAGGTAAAGACAGTCAGAACACTGCTGTTCCACTGCTGCTCCTCCTGAGAGGAGGATGTGGCCTCATTTGGGCCAGTGCCACAGGACAGCAGGAGAAAGGGTTGAGAGACATGTCAGGGCCAGTAGTTGGTGCAGATGATAGGAGAGCTGACCGCAAGAATACTGGCCGAGGAAGCACTCTTCTGTTGCCTAGATCTGCAGCTAGCTTCACATGTGTTGACTGACTATAAGTCATCATTTAGAATTAAGTTTAAGTTACGTATTTAGATCTTACCTGATCATGTGTGAGTGTTTGCCCATGCCCATCCCATGTAGTGTGCTCAAGGACTTTCAGAGAATCCATTCTGTTCTGTGGTCTCTTGGTCATCATCTGGCAGCAAGTGTTTTACCTGCTGGATTTGTGGCTTTTTCTTTAACCCTGGGCCTTACGTGTGCTAGGGGAGTGCTGCCTCGGCACTGTAGTCCAAGCCCACATACAATGTCCCTAGTGTCTGCTTGGTGCCTTAGCATGAGCTGCCTGTCCAACATAGGGCTTCTTTCTCTTACCTAATCCCTTTAAGCCATGAGTGGTAGCTACCCTTTCTCTCTTCATCTCCTTTTTGTTGCTGTTATTGTTTATGATTACAGTCTTTTGTTTCTAGTTGAAAACATAGTATTCATTATAGAAAATACAAAGCAAAATATTATAATCCCTCATAAAATTGTCATGTCTCAAAAGGAACCTCTGCCTTGCGTCCGTTGTGTTGATTGTAAACACAGTGAGCAGCTTCTCTGGGCTCATGGTTCTTTGTCAGGGAGCATGAAAGTTTTCCCAAGATGCCTCTCCATCCCCTTCCAGTGTGACTACCTCTGGACTTTTTTGGCAGCCTTTATCTTTTCCTTCTTAGAGTGTTCACTCCCCAGCAGGCCAGAAGACTGCTGAGGGTCTGCTCCACACCGTGCTTATTGGACTTGATCTTCAGGTCCCAGCATGGTGTTACAGTGGGTTGTTTGTTGAATGGTGAGAGGGGAGGAAGATACAGCTGAATCTGGTCCCCGTGAAGCCCTCTCTTGTGCTCTAATTATGGCTTTATCTCCCCAATCCTGTATTGGGGAGCACATAAATTGCTGTGCAGTAAAGCTGTGTGACACAATCTTTGTTTATTGTTAGTTGCTTTTTAATACTTGGATGGTAGGTCTCTGGAATATTGCTTTCTTCATGTGTGATGAATACTTTTAATCCTTTGGTCACCTTATTTTTTTTGTAAGTTAATTACTTTCTATTATGTTGATGGATTGTTTTATGTTTTAGATGATTTTCTCTAAATCTTGCAACACAGGGACTCTCAGATCAAGCTCACTGCCACCACCTGGAGTTTTTTCACCAGAGTCTCCTCATTAAAATAGATAATTTCAGGGCTTGTACAAGGCACTTTCCCAAGATGGAAGTAGAAAATTGAAATAATAAAGTGCTTCATGCATTTACTAAGCATCTCTGTGTTTTTCTGATTTCAAATGAAGTGAGCAGGGTTCAGAGACCTTAGGATAGGCCATCAGCCCCTGCCAGAGTCTCCTGAGCAACACTGGCTGTCCTGCAGGGAGTCCTGTGTCTTTATAGTCTTCTCCCTCAGATCTAGAGCCTTCTAGATGAGGCTGCTAAACATGAATCTTTTAGCTGGCCAGCACTGGGGAGGCAGAGTCAGGTGGATTTCTGAGTTCAAGGCCAGCCTGGCCTACAGAGTGAGTTCCAGGACAGCCAGGGCTATATGGAGAAACCCTGTCTCAAACCATCCACTCCCCCCCCCCCC
>JADRCC010085827.1:0-13680 GCA_019843855.1 Hylomyscus alleni
ATAGAATGAGAAGGAGCCAGAAGATTAGAACGTTTTGCCAAAGTTAGTATTAGATCAAGCCGAACAACTCAGTCAGAAGCTGAGAGAAGCCTGATTGAATCAGTCAGGTAGAAAGATTAGATTGTATGGAGGATAGAAGATTCCAGGACTAGGCCTAAGGATAGTTAAAACAGAGAAAGAAACACTTTGGGCATTGTGAATACACAGTCTAGGTATGGCTCTCAATTCACCCTATCATCTGAGGAAATAATACATTTGCAGTGTATTTTATCAATTTATTTTAATGGGACTAGCAATATTGTATATGAATATTATTTTTCTATAATTAAATATTGAGAAAATGATGCAATATTTTATCAAAACATAATTTTAACTCACAGACTTGTGTCAATAGGATAGCTCAAAAATAGAAAATTGAGGAGCTATGTTTAAGGACTACAAGAATATTGCAAGATTAATTTATTGCTTTTTGAAAACAATGAATTTTGGCAGTTTAAACAATATAATAATATAATAGACAAGCTAGTTTCATGTACTCTCTTTAGTTCAGGCTCCTACACTAGGCACTGGTATATAAATACTAAAATGGATTAGCAGACTGACAATACTAAGCTAATATTAGGCTAAATCAATAGGCAATGCCTTTATAATGAAAATTTATTTTCAGAGCTGGTGAGATGTCTCAAAGGGGGAAAGTACTTGCCACATAAGCTTGACAACAGGAATTTGATCTCTGCAGCCCATTTAAAGTAGGTTGGAGAAAAACAACTGTATGAATTTATCCTCTGATCGCCACACCTGCACTGTGGCACTCAATTACACACATGCATACATGCACAGCAGACATACACACCATAACACAGACAACAAACACAGACAAATACACACAGAAACACAAACACATAACAAAAATAATACAAATAAATAGAAGTATTAAAAATTGATTTGAAAATGTATTTAACCTGCAATGGATGCTTGGCTATAAAAAAAATATATAGTCACATGGTATTGTAATTTCATTGTCTGTGTTTCTGTTGACACGAACTAATTGTATTGAGAAATATTTGTCATTTTTAAAAAGAAAAATTTGTTTTGCTGGACAATATGGTTCCTACCTATAATAATTTTCTGTACTGAAAACCTCAAGAAAAATATAAAAACACATAGATATGCAATACTTAATATTATCTCTCTCCATATTATATAAAGAAATCAGGCCAGGAAGGACCATTAAGTAAACCATATTCAGAGCACAAGTACTGCCACAACAAATGCTCAGCTCTGACAACTTCTTGTTTTTATTATTAAAATGGATATTGGGGGGAAAGTGAAGGAAAATGCTAGGCTTAATAGCTCTAGCTTTTCCAGTGTTAAGTTACTGACTTGTCATTAGAAAAACATTAAAATGCAGAGACATGAAGCACTGAAGTTTGGAGGAATTTCCCACACATTGAAATCAGAATGCTGCAGCTATGTCAGATCAAGGATACACTATATATATTCATAATAATAGCTACACACAGTAGCAATTCCATTTTTTTAATAAAATCTATAAATGGGATCACCTTTTATTACTCTTTAGACTTGAGGTGAACATGAAGTAGACTTGACATTTATATCTATTCCAGTCAGACACTCTTTACTCTACATGGTGCAATTCCAGGAGTCCCCCAGGAAAGACTGTTCAGTCTTAATGAATGCATAGACTTGCTTTATGTTTTCCCAAAGCTAAAGAAGGCTCAGTCTGTGCTTGGCAAATATCCAGCTTTGGAGAGTAGAGAAACATGAGATGACTATGAATATATTAATAAAAATGCACAACATTGCTAGTTTTAAGGAAAAGGATAGTAGGTTAGCACTTTATAAAAGTATCCTTGGGCAGAGAAGACAAATGTAGCCCATAGACCTAGCTACTGATGAGGCAATCCTCATTATTCTAAAGTTCCAAAACAAAGACTCAAAGATCAGAGCATGTATTCACTATAGTTTATCTAAATGTTAGAAAAACAAACTTAATCTTCACTATAGATACTACTTTCAGAAGTTAAGATATTGATTTTAAATAATTTGAGAAATTAAATATCTAGGAGTAGCACTATAATTAAGTAGCTGTACCCCATGGTTTGCAGTTTTCCTTTCTTGAGTTTTAATTAACAACAGATAACAATTATAAAACTACTAAATTGAAATTTATAGAAACAAATTATAAAGTTTAAATTGGATGTTAATATGAAGAGTCTGATAGAATCTTATACCAGTCTACACTAACCCATTTAATATGTGAATCATCACATTGTACAATGTATCTACAACTTCTATACTACTTGAGCATTAATCTATTAGTACATCCCTCAGTTATCAATTGACAGGATAGAGTGATGCTGTATTTATATTCATTATGATCATTATTTTCAATTAATAATGACCCTCAAAACTGTAGAAGCATGTTTACCATTTAGATATGCCAAATGGAAAATTATAAAGTGTTTCCTTTAAGAAATTTAAGATTGTGCATTTAATGTAGCCTCAATAGGCCAACACACAAAGAATAAGACACTGCTCCTCCTAAGGCACAGAGACTGATTTAAGAAGAAAGAGAAAGATTGGAATAGTTAGAAGCAGTGGGTGACTATAAAATATCACGTTTTCTGGACACAACAGTCTAGATCCACACATGAAGTCACAACAGTTACAAGAGCATGAGCAAAACCTCTGCCACCTCAACCCAGGCAAACCCCCTGTTTTGGGGAAGAAGGTTGCTATGGAGTCCCACCCCTAACTGAGGAGCTACAGGCAACTGGTACCTTCTGGGAGAGGAGAAAGGACCTCTGGTCAGTGAACTCCACTCCAGGTGATGGACTTACACTTAAGGACCACAAATTATACTTGATGTCAGTAGAAGAAGAAAGAATACATATAGTTGGGTGGAGAGAGAGATAAGGGTGGATATAAAACATTTATGAGGGATGGGTATAATTAAAATACTTTATATGAACAAATTAAGAAATACTATTTAAATTCCAAAAAGCATTATAAAGCTGTTAATACCTGTGGTAATTTTTTGTTGCTCATCTCTAGCTTTTTATTAAAATTTATTTTTAGTAAGTATGCTTACACAAGAATAAATAAAAGTTACATAGGATTTGGTACCCACTATCTACATACATTGGAGTCTTCGAATAGACATCCAAAATACAAGTATTATTGTAGTGAAATTTACATATGTCCTGTTTTTTCTTCATCATTTAAATCTGTATCTCATTCCAAGCCCAGGGAACTCAACAGATGTACAGATGGAAAGATGGAATACGATGGGTCAAATAACTATATACAAAGGAAATCAGCTCAACAGAAACTGATATATTAAAAACCAATTGAGGATACTTCAGCTTGAAAGCAGCCTTCAAAATATTCATGTCATGAACATAATTTTGATTATAATATGAAATTTAATTGAGTTGACCATTAAGACAATCTGTGGTTGAGTTAATTTTTAAGTCTGCCTTTTTCCTTTTTTATTAGAAATTTTCTTTATTTACATGTCATATGATATCTCCTTTCCCAGTTTCCCCTCCGAAAAAAAAAAAAAGAAAAAAATAATAAAAATAAAAATAAAAAATAAAAAAACTGTTCCCTCCCCTCTCCCCCTGCTCACAAACCCACCCTCTTCCACTTCCTGGCCCTGGCCTCCCTGTACACTGGGGCATAGAACCTTCACAGGGCCTAAGGGCCTCTCCTGCCCTTGATGACCTACTATGTCATCGTCTGCTATACATATACTGCTGGAGCCATTAGTCCCACCATGTTTTGTTTTTTTTTTTTTTGATTAAAACCAGGTGCTCTGTTTATTTTTATACAAATGAACGAACAAACAACAGACTCACAAGTTTAAAAGTTACATTAGAGACAGGAAACATTACCCTGCTGTCTTCATCTTGAGGATCAAAGTAGCTCTCTCCTCAAAGGGACGCGGGCCTATGTCAATGGAAGGACGGCATCTACATGCTTGCCCTGGACCCGTCAAGACTCTTCTGGCCATAAATCATGTGTTTCCAGAGCACATGACTTCAGCTTGATCCGAGTCATACTGTCCCACCATGTTTGGTTGTTGGTAGTCCCCAGAAGCTCTGAGGGTACCAGTTCATATTGTTGTTCTTCCTATAGGACTACAAACCCCTTAATCTCCTTGGGTCCTTTCTCTAGCTCCTTCATTGGGGACCCTGTGCTCAGTCCAATGGATGGCTGTGAGCCTCTACTTCTGTATTAGTTGGGTACTGTCAGAGCCTCTTAGGAGACAGCTATATCAGGCTCCTGTCAGTCAGCACTTGCTGGCATCCACAACAAGAAGAAGGAATACTAAAGTGTGGATACTTCATTCTTTCTTAGAAGGGGGAACAAAATACCCATGGAAGGAGTTGCAGAGACAAAATATGGAGCAGAGACTGAAGGAAGGACAGTCCAGAGACTGTTCCACCTGCGAATTCTTACCATATCCAATCATCAAATCCTTTTTTCCATTTTAATCTATACTTAATTGCTCAAAAGGAAGTGCCATGCAATTGAATTAGACAAATGTGCATTGAATGTCTTTTTATTTTGGGTGACAGAATGAAAAATCTAAGTAAAATACATTTCCCTAAAAGCATCAAAGAGATTAGAAAGAATAAGTATATTGAATAGTAAATAACTAAGCAATCCAGAAAGGGTAAATGCCATAAATGAATTATATACTAAAATAAAATAACTTACCAGTGCTCAGTATATTAGCTAATTTTTCAAAAGCACTCAGCTAAAGGAACTTCAGAGTTGTGGGATGGTGTATTCTTTACTCTAGATACTTATTTTTCAAAATGCATAGGGAGAGATGTTTTATACTCAGAAAAATATTACAGATTTCCTTGCTTCACAGTTGAAAACAGGGAGCCTCAATAAGATACTAGAGAGGAGAGGTATATATAGAGAGATGAGAACAAAGCATAGCTTACATTTCTCCTGGAAGTTTTATGATGTTTGTTCTATACTCCTAGAACTTGTTGATGTTGTTGTTGTTTTGGTTTTTAACCAACATAAAACAGTGTTCTCACCTTAAAGAGATGAAGTAAGAGGTTATTCTTAGGAAATAATGAGAGACCATGAATAAAGAATAGAAGTTCAGGTTACCCCAATAAAATATTCCAAAGTGAAAGCAATTATAAGTGTATAATTACACATTTAAAAATTCATAAATCAGGCTGATTTTGAACACGCTGATAGAAACATTGAGTAGGGGCATTATAGTAAAGTTACAAAACTATGAAACAGGCTTTAGTTTTATTCTTGGCATTTGGTTTAGCGGAAGCTAGTGGTCTAATATAAGATATTACAAAAAATTATTAGTCAATCAACTTATAGACTCTTTAACATGGGTGTGGCTCTTTCAGAGGGAAAAAAATTTATTGTGTTTGTCAAACATTGTTAGTCTCAATTTCCGAGATTCTTTTAGGTATTTTCTGGCTATTAGAAAGGACATTGTCCTCCTAAAGGGTCATTCTAGGAGTAGACTGGTAGAGAAGTAATAGAAAGGAAACTAGCAGGATACAAGTGATATGAAAAAGGAAATGAGACAAAGAGGAGCTTCTAATTAGAGGAAAGCATGTGGGAGAAACATAGTTAAAGGAGAGTAAAATAAAACTAATAATGTTGGCAGAAGTTATTTGGAATTCTATTATTAGCTATCTACCTACGAATCTCTATATACATGTAAATATGTGCATAAATTTGTGTGGATAATTTAAATGCAGTTTTCTCATGCAGCATGACATACAGTTTTGTTTGCAAAGAAAGAAAATACATCTTACTACTATAGCACTGTGAGCTGCTGTAAATGATTTCCCTTTTAATTTAATTAATTTATTCATTCACTTTAAAACCTAATATAAATCCCCCTTCCTCCCAGTACCCCCCATGAATATTGCCCTTCCATTCCTCCATACTCTTCCAGTCACACACTATACCCCCTTTTCCCACCTCCCTGGCACAACATGTCGCTGCAGTATTAGGTTCACCCTTTCCCACTGAGCCAGAAAAGGCAGGCAACCATTTTAGGGACAGCCCCCACTCCAGTTATTGGGGACCTGTATGAAGACCAAGCGGCACATCTGTTTCATATGTGCAGGGGACTTAGTTGGTGTGCAGGGAACCTAGTTGGTAGTTCAGTTTCTGGTGGCCCCCAAAGGTCCTGGTTAGTTGACTCTTTTGGTCATCCTGTGAAGGTAGTGCCCTCTTAGAATCCCTCAATTCTAAAAAAGATATATACAAATTAAACAATGACCCATTTACTAATTCCTCTGAGACTGTTGTAAAGGAAGAGATTATTTGTGGTGTCTGTGTGGTGTTTGTGTTTCTAAAGAATGTGTGTTGTAAGGGAGTAGGGAAGTGGGAAGGGTCTGGGAAAAAATGGGGGAGGGAAACCCTGAACAGAATATATTGCAAGAAAAAAGCAAAACTAGCAAACAACAACAGCAACAATAACAAAAAAACAAAGCAGTGCTGTCAAGTCACTGACCTGATCCTAGATAGTATATAATGTTCCCCACTTCCCTATTCAAACCTAAATAAGAACTTTAGATCTTTTCTTCACTGGCACCAATTAAAAGACATCTGTTTCAAGGATTTGCTAAATGATGTTATGCAAATTGTCAGATAACCTTCTAAGACAGAGGTGACGAATGTGTCTAACCACAGGTTAATTCAAATCTGCTCTTCTTGAAGGCACTGCATATTATAGTCCCGGTTGAATTAGAGTTATGCTCCTTGTGTCACCTCATTTATTACTCCTGGCAACAGTCTTAGCATGCTGTATTTTTATTTCATGTATGTAGAAAATAAGCTCTAATGGGTTATGTAACATGACCACAGACTGATATTTTAATGAAAGTACTTATGGCTAAAAAAACATGCTTTTAAACTCTTGAAGAGAATGTTTCAAGCACTCAGGTGGAGAACTGTGACCATGTATGTTTCTACTCTTTCTCCATGTTCTGTAATAGCCACTGCTAATTAATCTCAAAGCTTTGAAAAGTGGTATACTCTACTGCTTCAGTAAAAAATGATAGAAATTGACTGGGAGCTAACATCTATTCCATAATCTAAGTGCAATTTTTTTTTCAGATTTACACACACACACACGTGCACACACTCACACACACACACACACACTCATTACATGATATCAAATCTACCCTCATTTGTTCTCAGGAGGTAGAAATCAAGGAAGAGAGAAAATAAACCATAAAGCTATAGCTTAATCCTGTGACAAAATTTATAATTATGGCATTGTATAAAACAACCTAAAATCCACGATTTTTCTACATTTTGATAAAGAGTACTGTTTACTGAACAAAGTCGAAAGACTATTTTAATCCTAGAAAATGGTATATATTTACTTAAAGATATTGAATTCAAAAATAACCTGGATTCAACCATAAAATATCTTTTAAAATAATCAGATCATTACTGTGATATATAAAAATATATGAAAGATGTGAGACACCACATTTGTCCCCCAAACTGAGCAGAAAAAATGATTTTTTAGTGAAATTCTCATATTCATTTTTAAGAACTCAAAACTTATACATAAATAATCTTATTATTTTTTAGAATCAAGTGCATTTCTGTGTCCTTTTTTCAGGGTACCAGATATGGATATGAATTATTTTTGTCCTCAATTTTCTACCAATTAAGTCAGTGGAAAGTATAACAAATTTAGTTTAATGGAGATTATGTATATTATGCTTAAAATTCATGTATATTAGCCTCACTGTAAGATGCAGTATATGCACATTTTTACTACAGTATTCTTACAATATCTCCACAATAATATTTCAGTGATTTAATGTAGAATGGTCTGCTGTCAATATATA
Organism: Hylomyscus alleni; assembly: GCA_019843855.1. NCBI lineage: Eukaryota > Metazoa > Chordata > Mammalia > Rodentia > Muridae > Hylomyscus > Hylomyscus alleni. The sequence goes on from JADRCC010085827.1 coordinate 7,902, forward strand.
TTAGTAAAAGCGGTCGTCTCAACCAACAGCCAATTTTGGAGTGGTACACAGATGAGATTTATGCCCTTGGCAAGCAATAATTGTACCAACTATAAAATAACAATGACATCTTAAAATTTATATAGCACTTTTGGTTTATAATGTACTCCACAGGTACTTTATGCATTTAATTTTCCTAATAAACACTAGATCGTATGTAGTTTAGGACATTGAATTCTCATTTCCAGAATTATGATTGAGTAGGTTTGGATAGAAAAAGATTTTGAATCTGGTATGTTCACTGGCTGCTCATTCTATGAACACTACTTATTTTTGCAGTAATTTAAGTTCTATTGCTGGTCTTTGGAAATGCAGAAACTTAAGCTCAATCATAAACCTAAAGAATGGGAATTTCCATTTTATCTAGATTCGCTAGTAACTATAACTTGAGAAGTGTGTTTTAACTGTATTTTTACTATATCTTTAACTATATTTTTGCCAACTAATGATTTTCATTATTATTAATATTATCAAAACAATGTAAATTCTACATAATTGTATTACTGAGGAAATAAAGTAAAAGTTTAATTCAAATACACTTCTTTCTCAGTTTTCCCTTTCTCTCAGTAATTTCCTTGTTCTGTACCATATCTTACATGTTCTGTTGCCTTCTCTTTTATCAACATTTTCCTGTAGTATGTCACTTTCCCTCCTACTAACACTTTCTGTGCTGTAGCCAAATTTGATTACACCTAAATAACATTTAATATTTTAGAAGGTAGGGACCACACATGAAAGTGACCATGTTATTTTTGTCTTTCTGAGTTTCAAGGTACTTGTGGTTATTCTCCCTTTGAAGCACAGTGATCTCATCTCTAAAAGAGGTGCAATCAATACCTGTTTTCAAAGATGATTGAACAAATTGCATGCTATAAGAATACTATTAGAAGTCTTTCAGTTGATCATATATATTTAATGTTATCATGAATTTGTTTAACAATATATCTATTTCATCATATGGTGTGTAATACCACACCACCATGAATGTGCCTGATCCTTTCTGAAAATACACTCCATCAAGGAGTGGCAGACACTAGATACTAGGGTGGAAGGAGCTTTCAGCTATGATTCTTCATCTCCTCAAATGTCCATGAAAAGAGAAGCAAAACAAAGAGTTTAGAAACCCAGTTGGCTTTCTCCTTCTCTTCCTCAATTTCTTTCATCATGGGTCCCCAATCCATAGGATGGTACTGTCCACCTTCAGGATGAGTCTTCCATCCTCAGTTAAGAGTCTTCGAGATCACTCTCATTAGCAGGAATAGAGGTATGTATCCTAAGTGTTTGAAAGTCTAGTCAAGCAATGAATAGTAACCATCATAGTTGCTAAAACATTTTGAGATGGATATAACAAACAATGCAGGTAATAGCAATTAAAGCTTTCTTAGTTTTCATTCTAATATTCTCTCGGCTCTTTATTCACTTGATATTGTGTATTCAAGAGTTAGGTATTCTAAATATTATAGGTACAATTTGCTCTCACTATGGTAATAAGAAACTGATGCTTCATGAATTGTCCCTCATTTATTATTACCAAAGTGATCCTCTCACATGAAGGAATGAATGATGGGTTAAAAAAATCCTAAATAAATATACATGATCATTAGACCCTATACTAGAGGAATGAAAAGGATCTATATTCAGGTTAAAGCTCTGCCTGCCCCAAAGTCCACATTAAGAACACATTGCTCGTATTGACAAATCTCTTAATTAGAAGATGGGATTCTCTCTCAATTAGAGAAACAGATTGAGGTGGTCTGTTTAAAGATAAAGCCATTGAAAAGTGTGCAGCAGTCTGGTAGTGAAAAAGGCAATTAGACATATCACTTGGAGCTGCCTTGCATTAGCAGGAGTGAATGCACAAACAAAACAATTACTCTACTCAAGAGGCACTTTACCATGGCTCAGAGAGTGAAGGAGATGAATCAATGCTGATGAGTATTTAACAAATGTCTTCTGAGATTAATTCGCACTAAAAAAGATAATCACTCCCAAGCACACTACATTGGTATACTTTTCCTGAAACCCCACTGATTTTCTGAAAAATATCACACATAGAACCAAGAAGACAGAAGTACTTTTCTATCTTTAAATTCAATACAACTAAGACTGTCTACTATTTTATTTGGATAGCTAACTGTCTTGTATAATTTTATTAGTTAAGCCATTAACTAATAAAGGTGCATAGTACCTTTTTGTATACCATTTTACCAAGCTCATAATTACATTCAAATATACAAAATATAAGTTCATGGCCTCCACACTATCACTGGAAGGACATTTGGTAATATCTTCCTCAAAGAACTACTTCTATAATAGATATAATAGAGACCTTGTATATATTTCTGTAGGTGAGAAAGCTGTGCTTACTTCCTAATATGTTGAAAAATGACTTAAACTTTGTTCTTTGAAAGAAGCACTGACTTTGTATTTTGATGCTTTTTCTTTTTTTTTTTTAAAGATTTATTTATTATATGTGAGTACACTGTAGCTGTCTTCAGACACACCAGAAGAGGGCGTCAGATCTCATTACGGGTGGTTGTGAGCCACCATGTGGTTGCTGGGATTTGAACTCATGACCTTCGGAAGAGCAGTCGGTGCTCTTACCCGCTGAGCCATTTCTCCAGCCCCTTGATGCTTTTTCAAGATCAGAAAAGATCCAGTTTCAAGTCAGGAAATTATGTTGTTAGATGTATATGGAAATAAATGCACAATCTGATACTTTCACTAAATTTGACTGGTTATTCAAGAACATAGTTTACACCACATTTTTTTGAATCTTGTAGGGTTTTTATATGAATTTTCTATCGTAAGTTACCCATTAAATAAATTATCTTAATGTGTATGATAATGACAACTATGACCTCAAGAATTTTATAAAGATTTGTTTAGAAAAATATAATTCCTCAATTGATTTTTACTATCTGAGTTTGTAAGAAGAGATATTTAATAATAAAGGAAGAAATAGATGTTGATATTAAAATTCAATGAAACAAAGAGTTCAGAAATAGAAATAGAAATCCATTTTTACATGCCCATATGCTTTCCATACACTCTAGTGATAAAGTCAAGAAAACACCTCCAGGAAGAAGACTCCATGTTCAAAAGCCAAGGGGCTCCTTTGGTTTAGTAAACACAAGAAAAGTGGTCCTAATTCCAAGTTCCAGCCACAAATTTTATATTATTTCCTCTATTTATTAGTTATAATACATAATTCAAGAAAATATTCACCAGACAATTTGCTGAATGAATATTTGGCTTGAATTTAATTTTTTATTTTAATGTTCAGATATATAGACATGCATATAGATACTTACAAGAAAGAGAGGAATATAAATAAATATCAGAGATACTTCTATATATAACATTACTTATTATGATTGGCAAACAGTTGTCAAGAAGTACCAGCTAGTCAAAGAAGTTAACATGTACTTTTCCTTTCCTTTTAATATAAGGAACACAAACAAGGTTTTATTGTTGAAAAATGCATCCTGCTGGCATTCACAAGATTTTTTGCTATTAAAAATCAGTTCTGACTATTGCATGATTGCAAATCTCAGAACATGAGTTTCCCTTGGTAGATACTTATTAACATCAGATTTACAACTTACTCACCAATCAAAGGGAAAAAGTTTGACTTATATTTCCTCTTGGGTAAACACTGACTTTAACAAAGTTTGCAAACTGATGCCATGGATATATATTCCTTCCCAGCAACTTTGATTCAGCTGCATATACAGAAGGCATCAATTTTCAATAGCACATAAATAATATTTGTAGTCCTCTAGGCTTAATTTTATTTTCAAAATTGATTTTGACTATAGTAATCAGAAATGTAAACAGAGGAATCTGGACCTAGGTTCAACCCCCAGCACCATGGGGAAATGAATATCTGATTCTGTTGCTGTACATTTTAGATATTGTGTTAACAACAAGGCCTTATTGTCACAAGCCATGCTGGTATTTTTTTCTCATGGTACTTCAGGGCTAAAGTATTTGTTCCAAATAAAAGGTAAAATGAATGAATGCTGGTATGATGGCTCAGAGTTTTAAGAATACTAGCTGCTTTACCAGAGGGTTCAGATTGAACTGACAGCAACCACAGTGACTTATAGCCAACTGTAAGTGCAACTTTTTAAGAAATCTGACAGCCTTTCCTGATTTCTGTAGTCACATCCTCATATATAGTATTCATATATCCCCTCTACTTCCCCATACACGTCAGACATACATACACACACAAACACATACACAGAGAGAGACAGAGAGAGACAGAGAGAGACAGAGAAAGACAGAGACAGAAACACAGAGAGAGAGAGACAGAGACAGATACAGAGAGGCAGAGGCAGAGAGAGAGAATAAAATATTATTTTTTAACAGGCACTATTTCTCATGACACCACAAACTTTCAATGCAAAATATAGAGAAATCAACAAGGATGCTCTTCTCATGCTTTATTTTGACTTCGTGTGTTTGTTTTTTGATTGTTGGTAGTATTGTCTTGTTGTATTCAGGCCCTTCTGGACACTAGCAATGCACATGGTACACAAACCTACATTCAGTCAACACTCCCCTAGTCATAAAACAATAACTATCTATTTGTCAGTTTAACTTTGTTTAGGATGTGCCATCAGTTCTCCAGCGTGTATATAAATAGACCACAAAGATGTTTGCTTTGGATACTTTGCACAATGATACCCTCTCTGACTGAAACATTTCCTCTATAGCCTTTAACTATCTTGCCATGGCCACTTAGTCTTATTGTAAATAGGGTCACAATGGGTCCCTGTCCCACTTTTTGTACTTTAATCATTTCATACAAACTTATCCACACTGAGTTAATCATCATCCATTTCTTCTCTTAGTTCTAGTTATGATCAGTTCATTTCTATTATTGCTGCATGTTGAGTATATAAAACTAAAAATATTGAAAATTCTTTTTTTAAAATACATCATTGAACACAGATGCATAATATTCCAAGATCTACCTTATTACTCTCTATTCATGAACAATAACTGAAACATTTTAAGTTTACTTCAATGAGGTAACTCATCAAAGGCATGATTTATCAATATTAAAATTTCACAATTTATCAGAAATATAAACAGACATTTAGAAACCATGTTGTACTTAAGATTCAGGTGCTCTCTGGTGGAAGTTTTGGGGTCACTTAAGTATACTATCATATCATCAGCAAATAGTGATAATTTGACTTCTTCCTTTCCAATTCGTATCCCTTTGATCTCCTTTTGTTGTCTAATTGCTCTGGCTAGGACTTCAAGTACAATATTGAATAGGTAGGGAGAGAGTGGGCAGCCTTGTCTAGTCTCTGATTTGAGTGAGATTACTTCAAGTTTCTCTCCATTTAGTTTGATGTTGGATAGTGGTTTACTATATATTGCTTTTACTATGTTTAAGTATGGGCCTTGAATTCCTGATCTTTCCAAGACCAGGATGAAAGGATGTTGGATTTTGTCAAATGCTTTCTCAGCATCTAATGAAATGATCATATGTTTTTTTTTCTTTCAGTTTGTTTATGTAGTGCATTACATTGATGGATTTCTGTATACTGAACCATCCCTTCATCCCTGGAATGAAGCCTACTTGAACATGGTGGATGATCGTTTTGATGTGTTCTTTGATTCAGTTTGCAAGAATCTTATTGAGTATTTCTGCATCGATATTCATAAGGGAAATTGGTCTGAAGTTTTCTTTCTTTGTTAGGTCTTTGTGTGGTTTAGG
>JADRCC010086000.1:0-11712 GCA_019843855.1 Hylomyscus alleni
TTTTTTTTTTTTTGTTGAAGATTAAAGCATAAAAAGAGTTAATGCAATTTGAGGGAATGCATGAGCACAAATTGGGCCTGAACAACAAAATAAAGTCATGGGTTAACTTTAAGGGTTTACTTTAAAAATTCTGACACGTGGAGTCATTTGTTTGAATAATTACAGCCCTCTTTCTAGCTATTTGGTCAAAACGACTTCCTGGGGAATGAAATAAATAGGTATTTTGTGCAAACAAATGTCTCTTTGAGGAATGGGCTGTTCCCTCATTAATGAGTAGATTTAGCCTGTGCACTGTAAAGAAATAGATTGATCTCATTAGTATATCAGATAGTCTGTGTGAATGCACATATTTTCCATGTCTCCCCTTAAATATTCACTCTATAGTCTCCAGTGACCAGCAGACTAACACAGAGACTCCAGTGGCCATTGACATGGCTCTGTGGGTCACTACTTTCCAGAACTTGGGAGGGGATAATGGATAAACCTATTTCAACATATGAGCACCAGAGCTTATTTTCTGCAACTGTGTTAGAGTAATATTTTTCCAAGTTATATTACTTTCCTTACAGTGTTTTTCAACTACAAGTAGAAGAATACATGGTAGGACAGTTTTTCTCTGGACTTCCCAAGAGTCTGGGCACATTTCAAACTTGATGCTATGAAGGAAATGGGAGATACACAGCAGCATATGAAGGTCGTTAGGCATTTTAAGGGACAACAGGATGCATATTTGACAGTCCCTAGATCCCACTGATTAGAAAGAAGACTGGTTAGCTCACAAGGGCTTTAGGTTTTTAGCACTGATCAGTTAACTAAAACAAAAGGAAAGGACAATCCTGCCTCAGTTTAGATATCTGCAAATGGTGGTCTCGTCCGACATATTTACATGCATGTTATCATTTGCAAATGAGTTTTTAATATTGCTCAAGTTATTTCAAAGACATAAACTCAAACTGTGTCCAGTGTCAAAATAATTAATTGTAAATCTGGACAAATTTCAGCATGGTTACAGTAAACTCTGTAATACTCTCTGCAATTAGGCTGCTATTCCAGAGTTGCTAACAAATATATCAATAGAATCGACAAAAAGGTAGCCATTATTCCTTGTGTGGAAGTGGTGCTAGAAGAGGGCAATGATTGGGATTAAAAAAACCAGATATACTGATTTTTTTAGGACAGTTATCCCCCTGGTTTTGACGTAACACATAAATAGAAATATCTTAAGCTTTACTTTCTTTTAATACAATATTTTCTTTGTGTGTGTGCCTGTGATGTTTATGTATGTATGTGTATATGCATGCATGTATGTATGTATGCTTGCATTTGTGTGTATGGGTACACATGTGTGCATGCCTCTGTGTGTATGTATGTGTGTATGTGTGTGTGTATGTATGTTGGTGTATGTGTATATGTGTGTGTAGGCTCGAGGTTGATGTAGGCATCCTCTTCAGTTGATCTCTACTTTATTTGCTGATGCAAGTTTTGGTGTTGTTGTTTGTTTGTTTTTTTCTGAACTAAGAGCTCAGCCATTTTGTTACTCTACATAGTCAGTTTGACTAGGTGACCCCTTGTCTTGGATTTTCAAACTCTGAGATTACAGACAGGCCACCATGGCTGCCTGCCTTCTATGGAACTGGTGGAGTTGTGAACTCTGTCCTCATGCTTATTCAACAAGCGCCTTTCCCGCTGAGTTATATCCTTGGCCCAAAGTCCCACACACTGTGACTAGAAAACACCCATTTCACTTTTGTCTTAAACTGACATGTCTTTGTATAAATATTAAGCTAAAGTGGATCGTACTTAGGCTGCAATGACTTAATAGGATGATCTACTCTAATACCTGACACAAAACAGTATTTTCCAAAGAACTGGTAAGGGACCAAAATTCTGGAGAGGACTTTCTCACTGCCGGCACATGTAGTTTATGACATTGTAGCTTTGAACACTCCTAATACAAAGGGCCCAGGGAAAAGGGTGTCATCTTAACTCATCAGGTGGCAATGTAACAGGAGACTATGAAGCCACAGCAGCAGTCTGTCCTGTCCAGCTGAGGGCAGAGGAGAGGCAGGTTGAATCCTCAAGTTCTTTTGGCTTGAAACTCACGTATAGAGTTAGTAACATAAGAGTTTAAATGGAGACGTTCACTAGGTTTCAGAAGTTCGCGATGCTTGTTTCTCGTGGTTTAATTTGCAATTCTACAAACTGTATGGAAAAACTGTAATAGTAAACAAACTGAAGCAAAGACAGGAAAAAAAAGACGAACGGGACTTAATTACACGGGAGTAAATTTTGTTTTCAGGTTTAAGTGCAATAAATGACCACTTATTTATAAATTAACTATGTACCATATAAGAACAGTAATGATACGGTCTGAGGCTGACATAATGACATAAACTATCTTACTGCTTCCTAACTTGGCTGCCTGTTTGGACAAGGAATGCTTCCATGACTAGTTACAAAGGTAGAATGCTTACCCTGCTCAAATACCTCTTCCTCTCCCCGTTTTGGCTGCTGTATTAAAACACTCTTTTCTTTGTTTTCGGTTTCTGCAAAAGATCAAAGAAGTTGATCATGAATTATCAGCATATATTATATACTTTACTAGTTTACTGGGATTCTACCATCCAAACAATAGTTTTAGTATTATTCAGGATCTTATGGTCATTACATGATATACTCTCCTTCCCCATCTCACACCTGCAGGACATCCACCTGTCTTGTTACATTACCAGGTTAGCTACTTTTTTGGTAACACATTAGTTACAGAGCATTAAAAAAAAGGTTCCAATGAATTACTCATATATTTTTTTAAATCAACATAATGATATTTAAGGCATTTTAAAAAATATAAACTTCAATTTTCTAAATATATTAGCATCATAGTCAATGACCCAATTACTAGCTGCTATGGCATTTCATGGTAGAATTTACAAAACTCCATAAAGCCTTAGTGAACTTCACGCGGTAGCAAATTGAAACTACAGGAATGACAGCCAAGTGTGCCCATTCTGCAGATGAGCAAAAAGCTCAAGCGTGGGTTTGAGAATCAAACCTCAAGAGCAAAGACAAGGAATGCCAGGAATTTATCTTTCACTTGAAAAGGCACGTTGTACATATATGGCTGGAGATAATAAACATCTGGAGTGTTACCACACAATTTATAAGTCGTGGATGTCATTTCTGCCTAAGGAATGAATGAAGTAAGGAAAATAAAAATAACAGGAATTATATGAAGAAAGACTTACATTGGTGGAATTGGTCACAGAACTAACAGTCTTTTTGTCACTGGCTGAGATTTGACATGTGTGTGTGTATGTGTGTGTATATATGCATATATACATGTGGGTGTTTGCTTGTACATTTGCTACACTTGGGTAAATGGTGTACGTGTGTATATACATGTGTGCGTGCTCAGACATGTATGTGTGTAAGGCGAGTGTCTATCTGTACATGAAAAATGTGTGTGCACTATGCACTGTAAATGTGTGCATATATTTGTGTGTGTGTGTGTGTGTCTATGTTGATGTTTTTACACATGAATGTGCATGTTTGTGGAGGCCAGATATCAATGCTGGATGTGGAGACAGCGTCTTTTATTGAGTCAGGGGCTCCCTCACTGATTGGCTTATGCTGGGTGGCCAGGAGAGCATTGGGTTCCTGCTTTCTCTACCTTCCTATAGTGGGATTACAGGTGTACACCACTGTGTCTCATTTTTTACGGTAGTGATGGGGATCTGAACCCAGGGCATCACGCTTTGGTGCCAAACACTGTATCAACTGAGCCTTCTTTTACTGTTTGATGGAAATATGTCAGGGAGTGGAGATTGTACATGAAAGAAAGAGAGGAATTAAGAATACGTGTGCATATGCATTTGGTTAAGGAGGCTAAAAATAATTGATTCATCATGCAGTCAAGTGAGATGCAAAAGAGGAAAATACAGAGCACAAAACCATCTGGCACTCTGCGTTAAACATCCGACTCACCTTTGTGATGCCCATGCACCATAACCATGTCAGATTTTACAGGAATTGGAATATTGGCCTCTGCTGGGATAGTTCTGAACATATCTGGAGCCACATTCTGCGTACATGTCATGAAGGAAACTGCATGCTTGGCTTCCATGTAATACATAACGTACAAGTTGCACATTTCATCACTAGATGTGCCACTGTAGGGAGAGGAAAGTAGACAGAACATAGAAAGTGTTCATATAAAACCCATCTTTAATGCAAGAAAAATGCAACCTGTAAATCTGCCCACAGTGGACTCAACAGTGAAGAATTGCATCTATTTTATATTTCCCATTAAACCATCATCGTCTCCAACATCAAAGGTGCATTCCCATCCAACACTGAAGTACTAGTGTCTGGTTACTCTGTAGATATCATCCAGTATCATAGATAAAAATAGTATTTAAGTAGCTCAGAGATACAGGTTTCCTCCTAAATCCTTTTGTTCTTTATTTACATACTGTGTTATAAAACCTACACATAAATCAATTACATTTTTAGTAAATTACAGCATTTGCTTAATGATGGTGTGGTGGTTTGTTCCAGTTGATAACTGCAACAATCTAGAATCATCTGGTGTTCAAGTTTCATCTCTGTTGCTTTGAAGAGAACTCCCAGACCAAAAGCTAAATAGAAGCGGAGACCGTATATTTCAGCTTACGGGTCAGAGGATGAGAGGGCCGAAGCTCCAGGAGGAACTTAAAGCAGACATGATGGAGGTACACTAGCTGGTGGCTCAAGCTTAGCTTTCTTATAAGCCCAGGGTTACCAGCTTAGATTTAGTGTCCTCTACAGGAAGCTGGACTCTCCTGCATCAACTAGGAACGAAGACAGTCTCCCAAATACAAGACACTAGACTAATTCGATCTAGGTGATCATTCAGTTGAGTCTCCACTCTCAGATGACTGCAGCCTGTGTCAAGGGGATGGTGAAAGCTGTGGGACTTCTGGGAAAGGTGTTTCAGTGAGAATGATCTAGATTAGATTCACCTGTCAGCTTGGCCGTGGGTGACTGGTTGATTTCCTTAATTGACGTGGGAAGAACTGGTCTAGGAGTGGTGGCACCATTCCCTGGGTTCGGGTCCTGGGCTAAAAGGTGTTCGGAGCCCAGATGCATGCAAGCATCCTTCCTGTGCCCCTGACTATGGATGTCACAAGCTGCTTTGATATCCAACTACCTTTCCTTGTATGCAGAGACGGTCTCTAACCTGCAATCAGGAGCTAATGAACCTGGTCTCTAACCTGCAATCATGAGCTAATGAACCCTTTCTTCCCTAAGCTGGGCTTTTTAAATCAGGATATATTTTCAATCTAAGGGAAGCAAAAGTAGGGCAGATGGTAAAATTTAAAATTCTCCAATAGGAATATCATCTGTTACTTACAAGCACGCTTACTGTCCAGTGCCTAGAAACTTGTTTGGGATTCCCTGGCACCTTTTTATGGTCACGTGACTCCTAAATATCTCTGATAGCTGACAGTGGGACTGGAGCAAGGTATCGAGGAATGGAAGAACGACCAGCAGCAATTCCCAGGGACGCACACCCTACCCAGGTAGTACTGTACCACTGACAGATAATCCTAAGTACAGATATTTAAAACAATGAAACAGCCAATTCCAAGAAAACAGTTCCAGGTAATAGAAATTACAAACGTGTGCTCACTCAACCCAGACTACCAGGTATCTAAATCTCTCTGTGGTCATTAAGGCTTTGTATCCACACACTTCAGAAGGCTTTCAGAGTAACTTAGTTCTAAATAAAGAACACTCCATTTCGCTTATTAGTTGTAACCATTTCTAGCGACCCTAATCAAAAAGCAGCCTTTTAACATAGACTGTTTGCTCCAGAGAAATTCATCAGAGTTGATTTTTCCAGCAGTGTCATGCGGCAATCAATTCCTTTCCATAGCAACATAGATGACATCAGCAGGAAACGGGAAAAAAAAATAAAAATCTTTTCCAAATCGGATGTGATTCCTGTAAGCTGTGAAAATGTATGGTTCCTGTGAGACCTCAGGAATCAGCTCTTGCAATGAGGACAAGCTCTGTGGATGTTTCAGAAATCATTTGGCTTCTTACTGCAAATCTGATGTATGTCATTTTAACTGCCTTTTCCACGCAATAAAAGCAAATCGTGAAGTGAAGCAACCTCGAGCCAACACCTGCTCACTACGCACTTCTTCATGGTGTCAAAACACCATCCAAAATCATCTTTGAACAGTTTTAGAGCTGGCCAGAAAATTATGTGCTCTAAGAGGAATAGGTGGTGGCATAATAAAAGGACACAGAAAAAGGAAGCTTCTTTTGGTTTTAGCCTGCATGCCCTCACTTGTAGGCGGGCTTATCTATGACTCCATTACTGATATTAGAGCCTATTCTTTGAGAGTCAAAGGGATACTGAGGACAACCAGAAACATCTAGCCTCGTAGCATGAACACCTCTCACTTTTTTGGACTTTCCATCAGCAGACAGACATTGTTGGACTAGAAAGACCACAGCCTGTAAGCCTTTGTAATAAATTCCCTTTTAATATATATAATTCATTCTAGAAGTTCAGTTCCTCTAGAGAACTCTGACTAATACAGAACCCATAACCCCTAGTGAAATGCAAACAATAACTAAATCTCACAACAACAATAACCAACCAAAGACCAAAAGCCAGAGCCAGACAGATCCAGCAGAGAATTCTGTCAGACCTTCAAAGAAAACTAATGCCAACATTCCTCAATATCCCACAAAATGGAAATTGAAGGCATATTGCCTAATTCTTTTTATGAAGCCACTGTTATCCTGATAACAAAACCGTACAAAGAGCCAACTAAAATAATCATATTTTCTAATATTTATTATGAAAATAAATGTAAAAATTCTCAATAAAACACATATAAATCAAATTTCAAAAAGATTATCCACTATGATCAAGTTGGCTTTAATCTCAGAGATATAGGGATGGTTTAACACAGGTAATTCAATAAATGTATCCCATCACATAAACATACTGAAACAAACAAACAAAGAAAAAAAAAACCACACTGCCATTAGATGCAAAAAAGACCTTTGACAAAATCCAACACTCCTTAACGGTAAAATCCTAGAGAGACTAGGGATATGTCCTAGTTTGGGTTAGTATTGGTTTGATGAAGCAACATGATAAAAAGCAATTTGGGGAGGAAAGGGTTTATTTAACATACACTTCTGCATCATAGTCTATCATCAAAGGCAGTCAGGGCAGGATTTCAAGCAGGGCAGGAACCTGGAAGCAGGAGCTGATGTAGAGGTCATGGAGGGGTACTGAGTACCGGCTTGCTCAGTGTGACATGCACAGCCTGCTTCCTTATAGAACCCAGGACTACCAGCCCAGGGATAGCACCACCTGCAGTGGGGCTGAATGCTCCCTCATAAATCACTAATTAAGAAAAAATGCACTACAGGGCTGCCTAAAGCTTTATTTTACAAAGGAATTTTCTCAGTTGAAGCTCTTTCCTCTCCCATGACTGTACCTTCTGTCAAGTTGATATAAAGGTAACCATCACAGGACACAAGAGATATAACCCAACATAACAAAGGCAATGTACACAAAGCTCAGAGCTAGCATCAGCCTTAAAAGGATAGAAACTCAAAGCAATTCCATTGAAACTAGGAACAAGACAAGGCTGTCCACCATACCTGTTCAATAAAGTACTGGCAGTCTTAGTTAGAGCAATAAGACAACCGGAGGAGATCAACTGGATACAAATAGGAAAGAGAGAAAGCCAACCTATATTTGCAGATGATATGACTGCATACATAAAAGGTAATCAATCTGCAAACAAGGAGCTGACTGTGAAATGTTTGCTAAAAAGAATCATCAGCCTATCCAGTGATGAGAAAAACAAGTTATTCCTGTTGCCAGGAAACCAGAGAGAGGGCAATTGGTAAAGGGTTAGAAGATAAAATAAGAAACGAGCATCAACTAAAGTAATTTTACATTAATGCTGGAAGCGAGGAAAGTGACGACTAAGTTAGAAATCATGCATTGGAAAGTACAAAGTCATACATTTGAAAGGGCTAGTGAAGCCATGGGTCTTGAAGGAGAACCTACAACCCAAGCCTTTACACAAGCATGTTTCATATTAATAGTTTTAAATCTGATGTGTTTTGGTGGGCCTGGAAAGACAGGAAACCTCAAGAAATGATTGGTGAATGAGGAATATTCTTGCTGAATAACTGCCTGTAATTTATCATGTTCTGATATACCGGTCCTGATACACCGTACACCTGAATGATGATTTAGTTCAAATGCATATATTTTTGGTGGTATTTCTGAAAAATATTTATTTGGATCTATGTATCTACCATCTACCTCAGCTTCATGGAGGATTTTATAAAAATATGTCCTAATGGCGTTTTGAGAAAGTGCCAAGTCTTCTGAAATGAATCACTAGAGAACCCCCACGTCTGTGGGTCATGCTGAGGTTGCAGGCAGTGACACTGCAAACTCTATGGTATCTTTCCCTAGTCCTGTTTCTAATCTTCATCAACAGGAGCTGGGTTTAAATATAATCAGACTGGGTCATACTAACTTGGGAAATTAATATGAGATGTTAAAGATTTTGTTTTATGAAAGCTATGTGCTTTTAAAGATGCACAATAAGGGGAAACTATTTATCATATTCCTTCCGCTTTGCAAATACCGCCCTTAAAAACATTGATTAATAAATAGATGGGAGGTAGAAAGGAGACTATTTTGGAAGAGAGCTGGTACTGCAGGAGAAAAAAGGGGACAAGAGAAGAAAATGTGGGCGACAATGAGCAGAGTACATTATACTCGTGTATAAAATGTCACAAGAGACACTCATTATTTTGTATGATACAGTAACAGTGAATGATGAATTAAAATGGTAATTAATATGCTTTATTTGTTTAGGACAAATATCTTCTATACATTGTCATTATTCTCCTCTGTCTATATTGTCACAACATGACACATTTCAAGAGAAAAGATGACTAATAAGTTGGCTAAACAGGTAAATGCTACCTGACAAGCGTCAGGATTTAGATATTTAGTCTAAAAACTTTTGGGTGATTAGTTGACTTAATTAGCTTAATTGACTGACTTAAATAGATTCTAATTGTTTAAACGTGGTTAAACATTTGAAATTAATTTAGAGAAGTGTCTCATTGAATGTAAAATATGTACCACAGGCATAAAGTATTGTTTTTTCACAGATTCACTGGAACAATGTTATTAGTATATATTTTATGCAGTTTCTTCTTTAAGATATATTATTTTATAATTTATGACAAATATATATTTATATGTAACATTTTATCTTTCAGTACATTTGTTAATTTATCTAGACTTAAATACAAATGTTTAAAAGTACATTTAACACTAGTTTTTATTGACAAATCTTAGTGCCATGTATTATGAGCAATATTATGCTTTAGCATGTGTACACAATAAAGAACATACTTTGGTATATTCATCACCTTGTAGAACTATCACTTTTTCATACTCAGGTACTTGAAAGTTATTTATTTTAAACATGTATGTTCTTGTATATAGTCACTTTGTTGTCTAACAGAAAAGGCTATTTTCTTGTCTATTTAAAAATGTCTTCTCTTCAACCAACCATTTCCATTCAGTCCCACTTCAACTCTACCTCTGAGTCCTGCTGTTACTCTAACTTTTCAGCATTTTTAGATTGTACATATAAAAGTGAGACTGGAGGGCTGGAGAGATGGCTCAGTGGTTAAGAGCACTGACTGCTCTTCCAGAGGTCCTGAGTTCAGTTCCCAGCAACCACATGGTGGCTCACAACCATCTGTAATGAAATCTGATGTCCTCTTCTGGTGTGTCTGAAGACAGCAACAGTGTACTCATATAAATAAAATAAGTAATTCTAAAAAAAAAAAAAAAAAAAGTAAGACTGCTGGCCTGACAACTCAGTGGATAAAAGCACCTGCCAACAAGCCTAAGGTTCTGAGTTCTATCCCCGGGATTTACGGTATAAAGAGAGAACAGACTCCTCCTAGTGGCCCCTTGACTTCCACACATATGGTACGACATAGGTGCTTGTATATAACAAACAGACATACACACACCAAATAAATGTAATATTTTAAACAGTAGTATCATTCAGCATTTGTTTCTCTGTACCTGGATTATTTTATTTAGCACAAAGTCAGATTCATCCATGTTGTGATAATTTTTTTCCTTTTCCTTTAAAGGCTGAACAGTGTCCCACTGTGCAATACGACACATTTTCTTTTCTATTCTCTCATAATAGACATGCAGATTGTTGAATCACTATTTGTTTTGTTTTGAGATACTATCTTTGGATGAAATAAAATCAGAGCCAAGGTTGGCTTTGAACTCACCATGTATCCCAGAAAGTTCTCAGACCTACAGTCCTCCTGATTCAGCCTCAACAGATGTGTAGCACTGCACTTGGATCTATTTCTCAATGGCAGTAGTTTGAAATGACCAAATTTATTTTTCTATTTATTTTCCCCAGTAAATGAAATAAAATAGTATAATTTAAGCTCTTTCCACACACTTCTTTTCCTGTCACACCTCCTCACATAAATTCACTGTCTTCCTGTTGGGGGAGAATAAATGGGTGGGTGTAATTCCAGGCATTTAAAAAAGTAGTCAGACCATGCTTATGTGTATCCATATAACATATTGATAATTACTACTTTATCTAAGTGTATCATTGCTAAATGTTTTTGTGAATAATCCTTTTAAAATAATGTTTTAATATAATCATTCCATGTTTTTTGAGTATTATAAAAGTTGTTTGATATAAAAACAACAATCAGTTTAACAGTGTTATGTAGATGCTTGTCTACAGCAATACTGAAAATACATACGTTTTTCTCAGTATAAATTTTAAATAACTCCAAACATATTAACTGTATATTTCAAAATAATACATCACTACTAGTATTTTCTTAAATGAACATAAATATATAAAGTCTTTTTATTTGTTTATTTGTTTTGTATTTAGTAGAGTTTAAAATCTTGGCTCTTATTGTGGTACAAGCTCAAAATAAGAACAATTTTAGACATTGGATTTCATTGTAATAAGGCTGTACTTCAGTGACCCTCAAATCACCGAAGGATTTTACCTCCATCGTAGCTAAGCTGAGAATTGACAGTTCTGCTGCACCAAGGAATGAATTGTAGGCATGATTTTTGGATACAGACTTCCTGCTATGGTCAACACTATTTGACTTGAGTGAGTGACTTTATTCTCAGGCCATAGAGAACAGGTTACATTCATTTAAGAAATGGTGTGTGTATTAAGATAGTCTATCCATAAAGTCATTCACCAACTGTTTCAAGGAACAATGGTTCTGCCTTGAGGGTGGCCCAGGCATTAGGTGTGGGTAAGAATCTGGTTCATTGGCTGTGATAATTTGGAAAAGCATTCATCTCAGAGAAAGAGTAACTTATAAAGTCCTCTTCTTCAAACTTGATACAAGAACTACAAATGTCAAGCAAAGCATTCAGTCTCACTCCTTGTTGTTCTCTTTCCTAGAAGCCACCTCCCAAGTTAATTGTCTATGTCTCCCTTGGGTATACAAATACTTTTGAAATATATAAGCTGTTCTGAAAACCATAGTATACTGTAAAAACATGAAATAAACAATACTACTAATAGAGAGGCTGAGATAGGAGAAGCAAGATTTCAAGACCCTTATGTTGTACACAGC
>JADRCC010086032.1:0-10764 GCA_019843855.1 Hylomyscus alleni
ACACACACACACACACACACACACACACACACACACACACACACACAAGTCAGACAAGATGGGATGGATTTGTAATGCCCACACTGGGGAGGTGGAGTCAGGTAGAACACTGATACTCACTGTCCAGCAATCTCAGCCTACTTGGCAAGTTCCAGGGCAGTGAAAAGCTCTATCTAAAGAAATTAATTAAACATAAATTTAAAAGAATAACTGAAAAAAAAAACCTGAAGATAATGCTATGGCTGCCACACTCATATGCACATATGCGTGTGTACAAACACATACAGCATACAGTTAGAGTTATCCAATAGGCCATAGTCATCAGTTTTAAGACTTTTTCTCTGATCAAGTATAGTATCTGCTTTTGTTAATGAACTGGAGGATATACTCAAGGTGATCATAGCTTAGATCAGTCTACTATTTAGGATTATTGCCCTAGAAAGGTCAGCTTTCTATTGCTGCAACAGATACCTGAGATGACAGAGTTATAACAAGAAAATATTTATCCTATAACAATAAAGGTTTACTTTGGTTCATTTTACATAGTTTAGCCCATGATTGTTGCTTATGGTTAAGTAGCAAATCATGACATGAATGAATGGTGAATTAAAACCACTCACTTTATGGATTGAAAGCAAAAAAAGGAGAAGACAAAGAACCTCTGGTTCCACTATTTCAATGGCATACCCTTAATTAGAAGAAACACTCTCACCCTTAAGGGATCTACCACCTACCAATAATACTATGCTTATGGTAAAAAGTATTATTTTACCACAAAGACTTTTAGAGGGTCTTGAAACAAAACACTAGTACCTCAGAAAAATTAATTATATTCAGTTTTACACTCTGGTAATAGACTTTTGGTGATGAATTATATGGATAGTTTGTTATAAATTATGACATTTTGGAGCTCATGTTTAAGCTAGAGATAAGTTTTTTTTTAATCAACATACATCATCCTAATGGAAAGTAGTAAATGACAACACTAAGAAAGAAGATGAGGGGGAGAGACAGAGACAGACAGAGACAGAGACAGAGAACACATCTAGACAGGGAGAAATTAAAGAATATTACTCTAGAAATCAAATGAGGGGTTGTCCAAGAAATTTCTTCTATAAGAGTATAGAACTGAAGAAGAAAAAGCAAATAACTTTCTACTGAACTCGGAGAGGGCAAGTGTGTACTACAATACCTACTGTGTAGAAAACAACTCAATAAATTTCTCATACAGATTTGAAATAAGCAGCTTCTATTGCTAAGTAGCAAAAAGTCTTGCAGAAAATGCCTTAGTTACTTCAATATTGCAATAACAAAAGTTCCATGGACTAGGTAGCTTACATAAAATAAATTAATTCCTCATACTTTTGAAGGTTTAGATTAAGGTATGAGGTAATTATCTGCAGCTGGATATCTTTTTCCTGTATCCCCACATGACAAAGGGAGGGAGGGAGGGAGAGAGGGGAGAGATTTGAGTGATGGGAAAGAATGTGAGTGCATCATTTCTAGTCACTATCCATTTTTGGTGCTGGGCATAAAATATAGCCTTGTGGCAGGCTGGAGAGATGACTTAGTAGTTAAGAGTATTGGCTGCTCTTCCAGATGACCCAGGTTCAGTTGCCAGAAATTACATAATGGCTCACAACTGTCTTTAACTCCAATTCAGGGGATCTGACTCTCTTTTCTGGCCTCTGTGGCTATTGGTATGCATGTAGTTCATAGATATACATGTAGGCAAAACACACATAATCTCAGACACATAACATAAATAATCTAGCTTCGTGCACACTAAACACACTATGCTTCAGTACGTTCCTGTCTCCTTTCATAATCTCATAATTAGTGGTCCATCCTTATGACCTAATGACTTCTTAATGGTGCTCTTGCTAATACTATTATTTGGGTACCTAGGATTCAACAAATGAGGATGTGCAAACATTCAGCTCAAAGGAGAAGCCCAGCTTCAAGAAGTGTGATTTTTTTTTTTATAAACTACAACTTTCATTGCAGGAACTATGATACAAATCAATTCTCTCTTTCTGAAGCAGAACACACATTATAGCTCTAACAACATTATATACTGTGTGTGATTCTTCTCCCTTGCTTCAAATGATATACAAGGAGATGTTTCTTTGTCCATAATTCCCTCAAATACTGTCTTCTTTTAGATTTTACTGCTTTCTATCATCCTTGAGTATAGAGAATTCAATTTGAAAAGTATCTCCCTTCCAACTGTTTATGTGTACCTAACAACTAGAATTATTTCCCCCTATCATTCTTACATTTTTCTGTCATTTCCACTGCATCTTACCAGAAACAAGAACAACCAGAATCCTCTACAAAGAAGATGCTAATCTCCCAGTGAATCCAGCCGTTAACTATTTGCTTTCCATCAGCAAATATATAACATGCATAATGATAGGCAAAATTTTATATGAAATGTGGTATTCTTGTACAAAGCATTTCCCTTCATACTAAATCAATTACAGGGTAAAGTCTTATTTGTCAGGTTTATTTATGCAACCCCAAACAGTCCCTTGAACAATAATTCATATATATTCTCCAAGAGTTGGGAGCCTATCCAAATGTAAATTGGTATTCTACAATCTCAATATGAAGTGACATTTATCGTAAAATCCATAGCTCATCTCTGCTTATGGGATTGAAAACAGAAAAGATAAATAAGGAAAAGAAAATAATCACACTTTCTTCTTCTAAGACAAAATATATTGGGTTTTGTTTCTGGCAAACCACTGGGTTAAAAACTTGAATTCTGAAGCTTCTTACAAACTGCCAGCTTCCTTCCTTTTAAGTGTAAATAAGAATGCTTCTGATAGAATGAGAGCAATCTGGTTGGTTTATACAGTATCTAGAGTAAATAGGATGTCTGCAGCTAAACTTGGAACTGGGAGCAGTGGAGAGCCTGAAACAATGAAGGCAGAGCCCAGTCACACATCTGACTAACTGATAACATGACCTCTGCAATATGCCTTTCTACCTCCACTGGTAGGACAATTTTTTGTTTTGTTTAAAAAATGATCATTGTCTTAGTTAGGGTTTTACTGCTGTGAACAGACACAACAACCAATGCAAATCTTCTAAAAGACAACATTTAATTGGGGCTAGCTTACAGGTTCAGAGGTTCAGTCCAGTATCATCAAGATGGGAGCATGGCAGCATCTAGGCAGGCAAGGTGGAGCCAGAACTGAGAGATCTAAATCTTCATTTGAAGGCTGCTAGCAGAATACTGATTTTCAGGTAGCTAGGGTGAGGGTCTTAAGCCCATACCCACAGTGACACACCTACTCCAACAAGGCCACAACTCCTAATAGTCCCACTTCCTGGGCTGAGCATATATAAACCATCAAATTCCACTCCCTGGTCCCCATAGGCTTGTTCAAGCATATGAGTCTATGGGGGGCATACCTAAACTTAGCATAATGCAAAATACATTTATTCTAACTTCCATATTCCCATAGTCTATATCAGTTGCAACAATGTTAAAAGGCCAGAGTTCAAGGTCTCTGCTGAGAGTCATCCAATCACTTAACTGTAATTCCCAAAGCAAGACAAGGAAAGGCATTTAGAATCCATTTAAGCCTATAGCAAATCTTGAACCCCAACAAAAGATATCTGGGTTCTATCTATAAGGTAACAGTGAACAATATCTAGCTTAAAACCATTTGTTTTATGTTGCACAAGATTGTCATGCTTTCAAATACATCAGAAAGTAAAAATAAAGAAGGGACAGCAACTTAATCATCCAGAGACTAGAATTTAATAATAATTTAATGTATTCTATAAATATATCTGCCTTATTTTTACATAGTTATTGTTATTTTTCTGAATACCTTTGCTGAATTTTCCTTTCATTAGAATTAATGATGTTTTATGAAGATGGTTTTCAAAATAGCTATACAAGATCATTGTTTGTTGACACTCAATTTAGTGTAATCTCATCTATTACAAATTAATTTAGAGGAGATTTTCTGCCTTAAACTTTCAACAAGCAAAATTAATTAAAATAAATATACCTTAACTAAACTTTCAGCCTTCTAAGGAGCCAATGTGATTGGGATGCACTGGAAATAATTTAAACATGTAAAGCAGAATATTTTGAGACTGATGAGGAGTTCTCTTTTCCTCTTAATTTTTCTTGATCCCAGACTTCTGTTTTCTACTATTCAGTATCCTTAAGGAGAAGATAAATTGACTATCAAAGTTAAATAATTTCTCATAGAAACAAAAATAAATAGCAGTTATTTCTACTATTTATTTTTAAATAAATAGCATTTATTTCTAAAAATAATGGTTTCAATTAAAGATGTCATAGTGCATGAGATAGACAATTGTTTTTTTCTCATTTTTATTATAAAGACTTCTCATACATTTTATGATTCACACATCTAACGGGCTTAGAACTGATTAACTTTTTCCTCCTACTGAGTTGCCTCACCCAGCCTTGATATGAGGGTTTGTGTCTAGTCTTACTTTAACTTGTTATGCCAGGCTCCATGGATATCCCTGGGGATGCTTGCTTTTTTTCTGAAGGGAAATGGAAGAGGAATGGATCTGGGGCAAAAGGAAGTTGGAGTAAGGGAAATTGCGAGAGATGGAAGGAGGGGGAAGCTATAGTTAGGATATATTCAAAACAAAACAAAACAAATAATTAAGGGAGATTTGTAGGCAGATGGGCATTTATTAGGCATAAACATTTATTATTGTAACTTAATTTCTCCCTGCTTTGAGTGTTAGAAGCATAGCAATAATTAAAACAGACTAAACATTTTCTCTCCCAGAGAGGTACTAACTAGTAGAGCACAAAAACATGAGCTAACACAGGAAAAATGTTTATGGCAGTATATGGCAATAAATATGTGGTTAATAGAGGTAATCCAGTAGAAAACCAAAATTAATTAGAATATAAAATGGACAGCTTAATGAATCATGTACTAGGATAAGGAGAATACATAGTTTATAGCCATCATGATCAGAGGACATAATAGGAAATTTAGATACCTCACAGTGGTGCCAAGCAACAAGAATGAAATCCAACAACCAGATAAATGAAAGCCCTTTAGAGAGAAGTGATAAAAAATGAAGTCCTGCATACTACCCTGGTTCATTTCCTCTGATGTCACCATACCAATCTGATACCAAGCCAATTACCCTAAGTCAGACATCCCAATCACAAGATAGGATCTATTCTCCTACCTTGTAAAACTAATCTAGTCTTACAATGACTTTGACCAACAGAATAAAACACAGTAGTTGTATGCCAGTGCTAATTTTGAACCTCTATAGACTATTTGTCCATTTATATAGTCTTTTGGATTCATGCCATCACCACACAAACAAGCCTAGACTATCATACTGAAGGATGAAAGATCACTTACAGGAAAATATATTTGCCCCAGAAAAGGCAAACCTGGACCAGACACTTGACAGATGCCTCACCAGACAAATAAACACTTCTGTAGATAACTAAATTAACCCAGCAGGGGCAATGACAAACACCTGCCTGATGATTTGTACACAATAATAACAAGTTTAAGATTTAAGGCATTTATTTCTGTGGTGGCATGTTGTACAGTGAAAAATAACACACATCTAGGAAAGTGTAAGCATTCTATGTAAGTTATGAACAAACCTTAAAATCCCTAACAGCACAGTGAAGAGAAAGAAGCTAAAAAGTATGGAATTAATTGACATTAAACTCTTAATTGAAGATAGACAGTATTATTTCCACTACATCAGCAAAGGAAATTTGTATGAGCTCAAGTTCAATATAAAAGGTAAAAATTCACAAGTATATCTGAGTCACAATTGTAAGTTATAGATCAGCTATACCCCTGGTATAATAATTTGAGGTTTTGGCCTAATATTCACTTATCAGTGAGTACATCTTAACAAGAAGAAAGGCCAAAGTATGGATGCTTCAATCCCACTTAGAAGGGGGAACAAAATAATCAAGGAGGGTGGGACCTAGGTCGGGGAGGGGAGGGGATAAAGATGGGGGAGGGAAGGACCAGATATAGAAATAGACAGGAGAGAAGTCCAGGGGCCCAGGAGAATGAATACAAATAGGTAGCAGTGTCAGTGGGGATGGAGTGTGTGGGGGGGAGGGCATAGAGGGTAAACCACTAGAAAGTCTCAGATGCCAGGGATTCAAGAGGCTCCCGGGACCCCATGGGGATGACATTAGCTAAAATACCCAACACCAGGGAAATAGAGCCTGAAGAGATCACTTCCAGTAGATAGACATGGTTCCCAGTTGAGGGTTGGGGCCAACCCACTCATCTAAACACTTTTAGTCCAAGATTGTTCCTGTCTAAAGGAAACACAAGGCCAAAAATGGAGCAGAGGCTGAAGGAAAGGTCATCCAGAGACCACCCCGCTGTGTGATTCGTTCCATCTGCAGATACCAAACCCTGACACTGATGCCAAGATGTGCTTACAGACAGGAGCCTGGTATATACTCTGAGAGGCTCTGCCAGAACCTGACTATGTCAGATGCAGATACTCACAGCCAACTATTGGACTGAGCCTGGGGACCCCCAATGAAGAAGTTAGGGGAAGGACTGAATGAATTAAAGGGGTTTTCAACCCAATAGAAGGAACAATATCAAATAACCAGACACCTCAGAGCTCCCAGGGACTAAACCATCAACCAAAGAGTACACATGAGTGGGTCCATGGCTCCTGCTACATATGTAGCAGAGGATGGCCTTGTCTGGCATCGGTGGGAGGGGAGGTGCTTGGTTTTGTGTAGACTTGAAGGGAAGATGCTAGAGGGGTGAATCAGGAGTGGGTGGTTGGGTGGAGGAACACCCTCTTAGAGGCAAAGGGGAGGGGAATGAGGTGGGCGTTCATGGAGGGGAGATGGGAAGGAGGACAAGACTTGAAATGTAAACAAATAATTATTACAAAAGCAAAAAATTAATAATTTGAATTTTCTAGTGAGGCACGTACTCCAGAGAAATCAATGTTGTCATTAGATAGCTATGAATTTCAAGGGCCATAGTACTTGGTATACCTCACAATTCTAAACCATAAAAAAGCAATTATTCTAAGAAATTTATAACTGTTACATTCATAGACTTAATTTAATTTTTAAAGAATGTTATTATTCTTTATGTCTACTTTGGATAGCTTCTGAAAAGGAAAAATATAAAATTAAGTGTAGAATACAGTGAAGATGACACAACCTACAGTATCATAAAGAATGCTACTGATTTCTGCATTACTTCCAAGTGTACAGTTAGAAAAAAATCAGTACACACTGAGTTTCAAATGGCATCCCCCAATGTTATGCGTTAGAAGTCAATTAGTTAATTTGAATGAAAATTAGGAATAGTGATTCAAAACAAATAGCAGGTATAACAATAGGTAAACTTTGGAAGAACTTTGAAATTACATGGTTGCAATATTTGATACATTATTTATACAATTTTCTGTTTCTTTAATCTAGTAAATTTAAGGTAGCCTGTTATTAATCCATTGATAACCTAAACAGAGTTCTAAAATTGTCCTCTCAACGCTGCCATGGGTAGTATAACCTTCTCCTCTGGCGAGGAAGGAAGCTGGAAAACAACAAAAGCAGTAGGCACTGTCTTAGTCAGGATTTCTATCCCTGCACAAACATCATGACCAAGAAGCAAGTTGGGGAGGAAAGGGTTTATTCAGCTTACACTTCCACATGGCTGTTGATCACCAGAGGAAGTCAGGACTGGAACTCAAGCAGGTCAGGAAGCAGGAGCTGATGCAGAGGCCATGGAGTGATGTTTCTTACTGGCTTGCCTCTCCTGGCTTGCTCAGCCTGCTCTCTTATAGAACCCAAGACTTCCAGCCCAGGGATGGTACCACCCACAAGGGGCCCTACCCCCTTGATCACTAATTGAGAAAATGCCCCACAGCTGGATCTCATGGAGGCACTTCCCCAACTGAAGCTCCCTTCTCTGTGATAACTCCAGCCTGTGTCAAGTTGACACATAAAACCAGCCAGTACAGGCACTTAACCCATGTTTGACTAGATACTTTTAAATTAAAGTTAAATTATAATTTCAATTACTCAAATCAATGTGCTGAATGGAATTAAACTTATTTTATTGAGTTTATAAAGTTACCACTTCAATTCAATAGCTGTATTTCAAAAGTTCAATAGCTACATGTGGCCCCAGGGCATCCTTTTATATTCTATAGACAGAGGGCATTTTCCACTGAAACATCTGAAACATTGTTGTTTTACTGGTGTAATGTTAACCATAAATATCTGTACTTTTACTTAAAAAACTTTTCAATTAAACTTTGATAATAAAAGACCTTAGCTTGTTTTATAATATGTTAGAGTAGAATGAAGATCCCATGAATAGGCAGGCTCAATGCCACGTTATTCTATGCTCAGATATCCAGTTCTGTCCATTAATGAATGCTGGCAACATGAATGGCTAAGCCAGTGCATCTTATTCTTGCATTTTCAGCTTAATACATGAGTTGATTTTATTGGTTAAATCTATGTAAAAGATATTATATTTGGCTTGAAGTTACTATCAGTGAATCTATTTTTATTTTTACAGTATAGGTCAGAAAGCAAGCAGAAACAAATAATTACCTTGCTGTCTTTAGTGATCTTCAAAAGAAGCTGTAACTATAAAGAAGAATTGGAAATTCTTTCCAGATCAGCCTTTTAGCCTCACTGGAAAAGAAGACTTTGGTAACATGGGAAAATATGGCACCTATCAAGGAATTAAATTCTTTTGGTAGGACCAAAAGGTTTTTTTTTTTCCTTTTCTTTTTTTAAAATTTTATTTTTAATTGTTTAGTAAATTCCTTATAGTGTTTCAGTAGGAATTTATCTCATAAATTAAAAGAATAATGCTTTAAATCTAAAAATCACAAAATTAAATGAGTATAGATCTTTGGAAGCATGAACTATAAATGGTTCAAATGTATGATTTGTACACAAAGGAAAATTGTTTAAAATCATATGAAATTGATTGAATAATGCTATGAAAACAAAACAATTATGTCACTGATACATAAAGCAGCACTATAACAATGTTTATACAAGGTATATATTATATGTATATTTTGTTTAAGCATCAGGCTCAGAAGAGTTTTCATGTTTAATCCTACTGTGGTTATATATTTTATACCAAAATGGAAAAATCCCCAAGTGGAGAATGGTAATACAAACCTTCCAACTTTTAATATGGGAAGAATTTGAAGAGGATTTACAGCAAAGTAATAAAAAATGATTAAAGTTTTAGAAATAGGATTTAGGAATAAAGGTTAAATGATCTGACATTATCAAAAACCAAAGACTAGAAGGGCAGAAGGTGTTTTAATAATGATCTCCAAAACACAAGGGCTTATGTCAAAAGAAATGAGTGTCCATCTCTAGGACTGACAGAATAAAATAGAAAACTGAAATAAACGTAGAATTGTTATTTTCTGGTGAAATACTATGATTCAGTTTGCCACATGCTTACAAAACATGACTTTCATGTTATAGATTAAAATATTCTAAAATTATATAAAGTTCATTATCAGAAAAGAAAGACAAAGATACCTTGTAGAGTTCCTTCTAGCCCCACTTTACTCTGCACAATTACTTCTAACACTAGAAAAAGAGGAAAGTGTCAAAATCATTGTTCACTTTTCTAAGTTAATCTCATGTAATCCAAATATTTGCCTTAGTAATCACTCTTTATAATCACATCTATAGGCCTACTTTTTTTTGCATGTATGTAGGGGGTGCAGAGAGTGTGCTTGTGCATGTGTGTAAATACTGTAGGGGGGCATCATGATGTCCTTCTAAATTGCTTCCCCACATAAAGTACAGTGAAAGAATATAAAGGGGGAAAACCCCAAATATTTTCAGTTGTTATTTCCTAAAAGTTAAATACAGTGCATGTGATAAAAGAGATAGAAATTCATTGAGAGTAGTTTAAAAAATGATTTAAACTCAGCCATTTCTATGTTCTGAATGAATCCTTTCCAAATTCATTGATGATGTGTATATGCCAGTGCAACAGCATTTGGAAGTGAAGCCTTGTGGGAGACACCAAGGTAATGAGAGCTCTACCTCATAAATGAGACTACTATAAAAATAGTACCATTATAAAAGGGCTTATGGAAGTGAGCTTTCTCTCTCTGCAGCACTTCTACCATGAAGAGAGGTACCACTCTACCCTTCTGGGGGATGCATCATTGAGTTTCTCAGAAGCAGAGAAACTGGGTCCTAAACTACATGGACTTCCAAGTCTCCAGAATGAGGAAAATGTCCATTCTTAGTAAATTATCTAGCTTCATATCTTATTTATATACTATCACAATAGGCTAGGGCAACCACTCATTCAGTCAAATAACTTTTACAAGTTTTACCCATTTTTGTTTTCATTAATTCAATCAACAAATATTAGGCAAACTCCCATTATGGTGCAGGTTCCCTCAGAAACATTAATGAACAAAATATATCCTGTGCCCTCATGGAGCTTATCTTATAAGATTTTTTTTAAACATTTATTTATGTATTTATTTACTTACTTATTTATTTTATGTGAGTACACTGTTGCTGTTTTCAGACATATCAGAAGAGGGAATTGGATCCCATTACAGATGGTTGTGAGCCACCATGTGGTTGCTGGGAATTGAACTTGGACCTCTGCAAGAGCAGTCAGTGTTCTTAACTACTGAGCCATCTCTCCAGCCCCATGCGATAAGATCCTAAATGTTATTTCAGTGACTATTGTTTTTTTTTTTTTT
>JADRCC010086152.1:0-10113 GCA_019843855.1 Hylomyscus alleni
AAAAAAAAAAAAAAAGAAAAAAAGAAAAAGGAATATCAAGCATCAAACAGCAGTATAATTCATCTGTATTATTCAGAGTTCTCTAGAGGAAGATATATATATATTCATATCATGTATCCGTATTTATATATTAAAGATATTTATTAGACTCATTTACAGGCTGTGGTCCAGCGAGTCCAACTATTGTTGACTACAAATGGAAGGCCTAAGAATCCTATAGTTGCCCAGGGCTCAAAGCTGGATGTCTCAGTCGGTCCTGAGTATACACCAGAATTCTGAAAAAGTAGGCCCTAATGGCAATGAAGGAAAAGACTTTCCAAAAAAAGTAGTCAACAATAGTTGGACTGGGCGAACTACCTTCTAGTAATCATTTTTTTTTTACATAGTCTGCCAGTAGAAAGTGTATCTCAAATTAAAGGTGAATCTTCTAATCTGGAAAGATCTGAATTAAAAGTAGGTCCCATAGGAAAACCAACACTGTCAACTGCCCCCGACCCCTTGTCTGGCCTCAGTGGGAGAGAATGTGTCTAATTCTGTAGAGACTTGATGCTCCAGGGAAGGGTCATACAAGTGGAGCCGCACCATCTCCAAGGTGAAGCGGAGGATGGATGAGGTGAAGAACACTGTGAGAGGGTGCCAGGGGGGATAATATTTGTGATATAATAAATAAATAAATAAATAAATAAATAAATAAATAAATTAATTAATTTTTAAAGTGGGTCTTTCCTCTTCTAATGATTTAATTAAGAAAAATCCCTCACAAGTGAACCCAGACTGTTTGGGTTTAGTTAATTTGAGATGTAGTCAAATTGACAACCAAAAGTAGTCATTATGACATATCTTACTGGAACTACTCCATTACATCAAGAGAATTTATTAATTAACCCACACCATGTAAATTCATGTGAATATACTTTGCAGAAGAAGGAAACTACCTAACAGCTTATTTCTCATAGTGTGTCTGTGTCTTTAACATTTTGACCACAATTCAGAATTAAAAACAAGTATACACATACATTTTTATATGAATGATCAAAGTTACACTATGCAGAGAACTAAACTTATAGACACCATCTACCTTCAAATTATG
Source organism: Hylomyscus alleni (assembly GCA_019843855.1). Classification (NCBI taxonomy): domain Eukaryota; kingdom Metazoa; phylum Chordata; class Mammalia; order Rodentia; family Muridae; genus Hylomyscus; species Hylomyscus alleni. The sequence goes on from JADRCC010086152.1 coordinate 1,091, forward strand.
ATGAAGAGATTACATTGTATTCAAGTCATATAATATTTCATCATAAATATTTTAATTATATACATATATTACAATACAAAAACAATAAAATAATTGTGGTAAATGGAAGAAGCCAGACACACAAAAAATGTGTATTACATTTTGCTGTACATGAAATTTTCAGAAAGGGTAAATATAGAAACAGAGTAAACATTAGCATTTTCCGGGATATGAAGGGAGAGAAACCTGGGTAGTAACTGCTCATGTTTTAGGTTACAATGCTGCAAAGTACATATCTAGACAGGATAGAAGGTTTTATAGAACTAAAATTATATCAAATAATACAAAATCACTGATTCTTATGATAGCTTATTTATGTTCTTTGAATTTCACTATAAGAGAAATGGTAGATATCTGAATATGGTCATTTATGATGGACTATCTTTATAATAATATAAGTTAATGAGCACAGGAACCACAATGGAAGAATTAGGAGAAGGACTGAAGGAGCTAAAGGAGTTTGCAATCCCACAGGAAGAACAATAACATCAATCAACCAGACACCCCAGAGCTCCCAGGGACTAAACCACCAACCAAAGAGTACACATGGAGGGACTCGTGCCTCCAGCTGCATATGTAGCAGAGGATTGACTTATCTAGCATCAGTGGAAGGGGAGGCCTTTGGTCCTGTAGAGGCTCGATGTCATAGCATAGGAGAATGCTAGGGGTGGGGAGGCAGGAGTGGGTGGGTGAGTTGAGAAGCACCCTCATAGAAGCAGGTGAGGGGGGTTGATAGGTGGTTTGAGGATGGGAAACCAAGAAGGGGGATAACATTTGAAATGGAAATAAATAAAATAACCAATAAAAAATTAAAAAATAATATATGTATAAGTTACTGAAAATGCCACTTATCCCATTGGTTCAAACAAGTGGGACTGGAAATCTAAGATCACTGTATATTCTTTGACGGGTTAACTTTTACCATGTTTATATATTAATTTCACAACAAAAAATTAAACATAAGATGTGTATAGGGAAGAGGCACTGGAAAAGTCATAGAAGTTAGATTTGTTAGTAAATGTGGTCTTGCATAAAAGAGAGTAAGAGAAAGAAAGGACAATTTCTGTCAATATTACATGAAATAAAAGGAATATATTGAACAGATTTTAAAGAGAACTTCAGGAATAAGAATGGAATGCAAAGACAGAGATTTGCTACTGTGAAATGTAGGACCTAAAAGAAAGAAAACAAAGCTCACCACATGTACATTGGAGTAGATAACATATCCCTATATCCATAGATCAATGTATTTCTCAATCCTCAGCAGAATAGCTTCTTCTTGTAGTACATCAGAATTAACACAGATACCCTCAACTGGTCAACAACAGGGAGTTGTCACTCCCTCTTTTTCTCTCCACACCCCCTGCCCACCAAGTTTTCAGCCCTGAAGCTGTTATCTATATATCACACACTGCATGGTTTAGCAATCATCCAATAAGAGGGAGAAGTAAAACTATGTGTGAGAGGGGATAGATACAAGGAAATAGTGTTTCCAGTTATAAAAGGACACTTGGACAGTGACTGAGTGATTGTGACACTACATAAGACCTGTTAATTCTCAGTGTAAACAAAATCCCAGTGAGGTAAGTAGGAAATAGGTACATAATGTCTCCAAAAACTGAAGAACTATTGACATTTCAAAGCGAGAGAGAGAGAGAGAGAGAGAGAGAGAGAGAGAATATGACTGAGTTGTCTTTAATGGTGTAACCTGAGCTGCTGGTAGATTGACCAAATTTTAGGGTAGACCCCACTTCCAAGAATATAAGAGGAATGCAAACTGGATGCAACTGGTTTAAAAAAAAACAGAAAAACAAAAAGAAGAGAAATTGAAGTTCTATGTTTTGGGGAGGTGAGAGTGGGTATGAAAGGAATATGATGAGAGGGTTAATTAAAATTCATTTGCATGATTTTATAATTGTGAGTATGTGTTTAGATATATTTATAAGTATATGCAATAACAATTATTGAAAAGAGAAGCCATAAATTTGAAGGATATTAGAGAGGAATATAGGGGAGGATTTTGAGAAAGGGAAGGGAAAATGTTATATTTATATTATAATCTCAAATATAAAATAAATACATTGAATAAAATTCTCAACAAATTAAGAAATGGTTACTTTAAATATAACACAGTCAAATTATTTAAAATGAATTCTTAAATGACTCTCACAGAGAAATCACAGTATAAAAGATCATTTTTAATATATATTTTTGAAGTACTCTTAGTCACTATGATCATTAATTGAAGCAATCAGCAGCACCAGGCTGAATTAATATCAAGGTTCAGAGCCAGAAAGATGGCTCAGCAGGAAAATTCACTAGCTAAGAAAGGTGATATCCAGTTCTGGATATCAACTGGGATATCCAGAACTGCAAAAGTGGGGAAGGAGAGAATAGTCTTTACAAAGTTGTCCTCTGATCTCTAAATGCTTGTTGTGCCATGTGAGAATACACACATTATACACATTCCCACCTGCAAGTTACAGTAATTCAATAAAAATATATATTCATGTCAATGTTATCCATTATAACGAGGCTGTGTTTTATTTTCAAAGTCAATTCTCTTTAAAGCCATCTTAGATACCAATATTGCACATGTTTTAGAATACTGGAGTAGGAGCTGAAGAGATGGCCTAGATATAAAGAACATCCATAGCTCTTTCTGGAGAACAAAGTTCAGTTCCCAGTACTCTCATAGCAGCTCACAGGAGCATTTAATTCCAGTTTCAGAGATCTGATGCTCTGTTCTGTTATCATTTTGCTCCTGCAATTAAGTGGTGCATATAAATTAAAAAAGACACATACAGGTATACAGAATAAAAGAGTGCAGGATAATACATTACTTTTTGGGACCTAATAGTAAAAGAAACTGTGCATGCTCAGTTTTTGCCATTGAAGAGTGTCTATGATATACTATCAATTTGTGCCACTTAGAAAAATTCAGTGGGTTGGCTTCATTGTCAAGCACATAATCTTATGATGTCTTCCCTAACCCCTGGACACAGTCAGAGTTCTGTTTGAAAGGGAATTCATTAATTTTCCTTGATCAATTATTTTTCTAACTATGCACATATTTCAACTATGCAATATCAGCAGAAGACTATTTTATTTGAAAAATAAGTATCTCATATGGATAACCATGCAAAACTAGGCAGCTCACATAAAAAGTAATGATGAATTATTCAACCTCACTGTTTGGAAGGAAAAATTTGTGTTTATATAGAACAAATTAAGCAACCTTAAATTAAAAATAAGAAAACCCAACAACAACAGAGGTTGTGAAAGGGCAAGATATTTTATACCAAGATAAAGAAAACAAAAGCCAATTGAATTCTTTCAAGGAATTCATTTTCAGCTTGGATAACATCCCTGTAAAGATTTTTTCCCCTACAAATTAATCATATAAAAGTCCCAGACTGTGATAACTCTAACTCAAAACTAGATTGTGCTTGCTAAATAGAATATGACAGGGATCTGAAACTCTGCTATACTACAAGAAATAATTAGTTGAGAACTAACTTGATAATTTTATTACTGAGAAAAATGAACTAAAATCAACTTTTACTTTAATTATGTGTAAGGAAGAAGTATAATTACCTGCACAGATAGTAATCAGGAAAAATGAAAATACATTACTTTGTTATCTGGTAGATAACAAGCTAGCCTGTTTAAACTGTCCACTCCTTGTATACTAAAGATAACAAATTAGTTACTGTAATGTTATCAAAATCTCACCCTACAGTAAAATGCTAGGACAAAATAATAAACTTTTCCCCAATGGAATATTATATTTCTTTTTCTGTAGGTATTCAGGTAAATAAGGCAAATTAGTGAAAGTGGATTTGGGAATTCTTATCATGATATTATGATAATGGCATCAGAACAAAGTGGCAAATTATCAGAGGCCTCAATCTAGTACAAAAAAGCATTAGAGTTGTTAAAATAAGATCATGCTTCTTTTTCATCCATTGGCTATTGCCCTTTTAGTGCTGAAGCAATAGGTCTTCTCAGGATTTTAGATTTGAATATGTACTGTGGATATGTGAAGTGGAACTGAACACTAAACCGTGATGTTACATTCACAGAGATTTGTGTCAACCCAATCAGCCACAGTGTGCACGCAGAAGCAGAATTGGCAATAATCCAGAACTACTCAGCTACCCAAATCACAGGCTGGTCAGCTCAAATATATGATTAGGCCAAGATTTCAAGTCACAGATGCTTAAAACTGCAAAATCCTACAGCATTTTGTTAGAAGTATCAAAATTTGGATGTCCAAATAAAGGGAAAGGGTATATATACTCCTGTTTGTGAGTCTGGCATTCGAATTGTCAAGTGACTGGCACAAATTTACCCATGTCTGTGTAAAGTGCTAGAGAAAATGGCCATGTTATGCAGTTTTCTATTTCAACTCCAAGTCAGTTCTGCAATGAGGAAGCCAGAAGCCTGATGGCCTAGTTGGACAATGAGATTAGCAAAGTATAAGATCGTTCAGTTCCTGCTAAAGAAATTCTTTTGAAGTGTGATAAGATCAAATTGAATTAATTTAATATCTTTCATCTATATCACGAATACTTTGAAATTATGAGGGCCAATAAATACAGTTTGATATGAACAACTAAGATGGTTAATACTGATTGTCCACTGGACAGTTTCTCAAATCACTGAAGACATAAGTCTCTCTGCATGCTTGTGAGAGGTTATCTAGCTTTTGTTTGTTTGCAATACTGTTCCATGATCTAAGGTCCTGGACTAAAGAAGAAGGAGAATGCAATGTGAGCACCAACCTTCATTCTCTGCTTTCTGACTGTGGTGAAAATGTCAACAGTTGCCTCATGTCCTTCCCACTGTAATTTCTCCATAATGATGACCATATCCTGGAATTATGAGCAAACATAAATCTTTCTTCCTTAAGTTTATTTCATCAGAACAAAGGGAAAAACAACTAATACAACCACACTGAGAGGATAAGGCACAATCTTGTACTATTTCATTCTGTGTGGTTCATTTGACCGACTTATATGTAAAGTTTTGTACATTATATATGTACACATGTTGAAAAGACCTGAAATTTAATGTCAGTGACAAAAAAGAACCAACCCCTAGAATCTCACCAAATTTTTCTACTAATTAGGTGAATGAGAATTTGGCTTAGCCACTTTCTAATTAGGGCATCAAGGGGAAGTTATCAATGGGGCAAAACATGAAATTCTACAAACCTTTTAGGCATAGGGGAAATATTTTATTCTTGATATAATGTGCTATCAGAGCCATTTAACTAAGAAGATGAAAGGAAATAAAAAGGAGACTATTCAAACAATGAATTGTATGAGAGAACAAAGGGAAAGGAAAGTAAACATATGTGGCTGGAATCAATGAAAAACAGTTGGAAGAATCCTATGACTAAACATAAGTACTACAGAATTTAAAGTGATAGAAGGGGAGATTACTGCTTTGATCATATAAACCTAGGGCTTTATAATGACTCTTTAGAGAAAGGTAAGCCTTTAATGCCAAATGAGGTAAGCTTAAACCCAACAAAAAGATGATGAAAAGTAAACCTCTGAAATCTCAATTGTGCATCATTTTCCCTGTGGTTGATTCAAAATGTCCCATAGATATTAAAAAATGATTAAATAAATCACAGAGGCTTTGGCAAACTAGCAACTTGTCAAAGCACTCAGTGAACATTCAAGAAGAACATTCTGAGTCACTTAGAGGTTCAGGTTGGAAGCAGAAAAGTTTTGAGTTGAAACAGGTGAAGCTGAAATCAATCCTAGATAGTCATAGAAAAGTATATATTTTTCCCAATTTTCTAGCACAGTAAGTGCTTGCAAGAGAAATGAATGGCTAATGGGGTTGTAAGTACAGGGAAATAGTGGGCTTCAACTTTTCCTATTTTATGAGTTTTTGTAATATACTAGGATTTTCAAGAGTAAAAAATATTATTGAATACATATTCATACATATAATATATATGGAACTTACATATTTATATATAAAGGAGACTTATAAGAAGAATGATGTATTGACCGTTAACTAGATTATCTGACAATAGCTGCCTATGAGCAGAATGTCAAAGAATCTAGTAATTATTCAGTCGGTGTAGGTTGAATATCTCAGCTGTTCTTCAGCATATGCTGAAATTCAATATACCTGAAAATGTAGGTTCTGATTGCAGTGAAGGATTAGACTTGCTATGGAGATGAGAGCTAGAAGGCAAAGAAGAAGCTTCCTGCTTCCATGGTCCTTATATAGGCTTCCAGCAAAAGGTATGGCCCAGATTAGAGGTGGGTATTCCCACCTTAAAATATCTGAATTAAAGGTGTTTTTTTTTTCTTACCTCAAAGATCTGAGTAAGATGTAACTCTTCCTACTTCAATCTAAGCAAAAGTCTCTCACAGATGTGCCCTTTCTTTTTTGGGTTAGTTGACAACTAAGAATAGACAATCATAAATATGATCTCCATGAATGTGTTCCAGCAGCAGCTATAATCTCAGGAGAAGAAGTAGATTAGAGTAAAACTAATTCTGATGACATGACACTTCTTAGCCATTCATTACTAGAAAGTTGCTAGTATAAAGACCAAAGAACAAATTTAACAATATGTAGCTTACTATGTTGCCATTCATTCAGAATACATTTTTGGTTGATTAACCATTCCCCTTCTTATTTAATAATTTCATATCCCACTAAATAATGTTAATGACTAACTCCTACTAAATTGGAATTCTACTACAATAGAAACAATATCAGTTCAATAATAGATATGTTATGAAAATACAGTTTAAAATCTCATATGTAGACCAGATAAAGAACAATGCCTTTGGGAATCTCCTGTGAAGGCTCTATACCCCAGTGTAGGGTAATGCCAGTGTCAAGAAATAGGACAGGGTGGGTTGGTAAGCAAGGGGAGCGGGGAGGGAATATGGCTTTTTTGGTGGGGAAACTGGGAAAGGGGATATCATTTAAATGAAAATAAAGAAAATAATCTAATAAAAAGAAGAAAATAAGCATTGCAATAAAACATGCCAAAAATAATAAAGAGATCATGATTTCAATTGAAATGTGGGAATTTAAGATGCTATTATAAATAACTTTGAACCAAATCTGTGAAAACAATAAAAAAAATATTTAAATAAGGAAGGGCATTCATGGACTGAATTAATGACTCAGTCCTAAAAGGTTAAGGCTCACAACCAAAAAGACAACAGTCATATCCTTTTTATTTCTGCCGAAAGAGGAAATCAAATCCATAATTATGATAAATACTATCCCTCATTCTTGATTGTTTTTATTAACTAATCTCTCAAACAATACATACTGACCACATTTAAACACACTGATGATTTTGCTTTAATTTTGATGGTCATACAGTGGTTGCTTCTATCTGTCACTCTTATCATTTTCTTCATATTTATTATTCAACACTCTACTGTATGGCTATAATATCCCTGCATTTTTAGTTTTTGTTTCTCAATTATTTATACCTTTTGATCAAAGTAAAGTAATAGAATTATTAGAATAAATCAAGGAATTACATTGTTCTGTATCACTTACTTTTATGTCATACAGATGAAAAATAACTCCACTGTCTTCTTCCCTAGAATGTTTATCATTGTCTGAGTCAGGGTTTTATTGTTGGGAAGAGACACCATGACTACGACAACTCCTATAAAGAACATTTAATTGGGGCTGCCTTATAGTCTCAGAGGTTCTGTCCATTATTATGGTGGGAAGCATGGCAGCATCCAGACAGACATGGTACTAGAGAAAGAACTAAGAGTTCTACATCTTGATCTGAATGAAACAGAGGGAAACTGTCATCTACAGGCAGCAAGGAGGAGGTTCTCATTCCACAATGGGCAAAGCTTGAGCACAGGAGCCCTCACAGCCCACCTAAATAGTGACAAACTTCCTCTAACAAGGTTACAGCTTCTCCAATAAGTACACACTTCCTAATAATGCCATTCTCTATGGGCTAAGCATATTCAAACTACCACAATCATCTTCTGCTTTTTGGCACCATTTAATCAGTAATGTTTCCACAAAAAAATAAAAATAAAAACCAACCAAACAAACAAAAAACCCTATATTCCTAGAAGTAAGGGTTGAAATTCGTAGAACAAGATATAAATATATTATCACTTTATCTCACAGAACTAATAAATACTAATTACTATTCTCTTTGTTTTTATTCTATACTCTCATAATGCTCTCATCTCTCTCATATATTTGCTTTCTTTCTTTTTCATTGGATATTTTCTTTATATACATTTCAAATGTCCTCCCATTTCCCAGTTTCACTCCCTACAGGAAGCACTCTAGCACATCCTCCATCCCCACGCTTCTAAGAGCGTTTTCCAAAACCTACCCACCTACCCACCTCCCTGTACTCAATTCCCCTACGCTGGGGCATCTATCGAGCCTTCATAAGGTCAAGGATCTCTCCTTCGATTGGTGGATTATCCTTTCTTTCATGACAACCATTCAAACACTTATTTTTGAGGAGTATACACTTACACACAAACTTTTATTTTAGACTCCCACCCTCATCTCCTATGTATCATCAATAAAAAAGCATTTGATTTAGTTCCAATTTCATTTCTAGTTTATTTTTTTCAGCCTGGATTGGCTCCATACTGCTTTTGTAGAACACTGAGTTTAAGAACAAGAATCTACATAGGGTGATTTATAAGCACTTGTAACTACCCAGCTACAGAGGAATCCATCAATCCATTCTAGAAGTCTTTCATGGGCCCTTGTATTTAGATGCATATAAATAAACAGGCACATACATATATACATAAATAAAAATAATAAAATACTGTACAAATGAAAATCTGAATCCAATATATTATTCATATATATATATATATATATATATATCCAATTCAATGTATCATTCATAAAATACACATACATACCACATATAGATGGATAGATAGATAGATTAGATAGATAGATAGATAGATAGATAGATA
>JADRCC010086262.1:0-12708 GCA_019843855.1 Hylomyscus alleni
CTTCTCTGTGATAACTCCAGCCTGTGTCAAGTTGACACACAAAACAGTCAGTCCACTCTCTAACCAAAAGTTTAGGGTTATTGTCTACAAATTATACCCAGTAGGCTAATTCATTGTTCCAAATTTATACTTATAATACATATAGTCATGACCAACATACATATATATTGGTTGCTTATGTGATGAACAGCCATTACAGCATCACTATCAGAGAAGGAAAATAGAACTATAGTCTAGCTTGTTAAAAATGTCATTTATTGACATTTAGAAAAAAGTGCAACTCGGGCTGCTTTGAGTTAAGAATTTGCTGCTTTGAGTTAAGAATAAACAGAGACCAATTTATCTGACAAGCATGCCACTATGCTGCTGGCTCAGATTTTGTAGCCCACATGTCAGTTCTTGGTACAGCATCAGTTTATAAGGTAGCAGTATAAAACAAGAACATAGTAGATACCATTTTTATGAATATAATAACTATCCAGCTTTCAGAATTCTCAAACATTCCTTATTTCTTTAAACATGTATTTGTAGTTATCTTAACATCTTCATGAAAAAAAATTGATGTTTGAATAATAAATTAGTAAAAGACATTTAGGAAGAGAAATTATATAATATGGGCAATTATATGGACAATGTGGATTAAACATTATTACATTGTTTATTTGTACATGTGAGTGTGTACACATGGTTTAGTCAATGGTGAGAATCATTATTCTGTATCTAGGGCCATCATTTTCTAGGACCAAAGATTTGTGAGAAAAAAAATGACCATTCCTTTTCTTCATAAAACTTACTATGATATAGGCAATCAAACTAAAAATGTAGCCTATATTATAAAATTTTTTTCCTGAATTGAAGCCAAATTCTCTTTATAGATGTTCACAGAACATACTAGGAATGAACTATGTGGTATATTATAAAATGTTTATGTACTCAATTTCTTTAGTTACTTCCCCTGTGAACTTAAATTTAATTTAACTTCATTTTTTTTCTCTACATTTGTTAGAATGATGTACATGAACTGAAATTGAGGCAAAAATTACATCTGGTGATGATATAAATGCAATTTAAAAACAACAGAAATAAACCAAGCAATAAAGTGCTAAAACCGTATATGAATAAATCATGAACTGTTTTAAATAAGGTGATGACCATAAGGGAACATTTCCTAAAATATGGGAATTCTGAGGTGATGCACTATGAAGTAAATGGTACAAAATAAATGGGAGAAAGAGAATAGTATTAAAGATACACAACCAAAGAAAATACAAGTCCTATTAAAATGGGTAGTAAAAAGAGCAAGAAGATTTTAAACTGGGAAGGAGAATTACATAGCAAATTGAAAAAGATGTAAAATTAGCAATCATTGAAGAAGTAATAACCCTGGAGCACAGTGCATTTCATTCTTGCCACTTGTCTGGCTTTACAATACTTCTGAATTCATCTAAGTGAGATTCAATTTGTAAAATGGAGAGGGTATTATCTCCATTACTGGGGTTGTTCTGAAAATATGTGATTTATATGCAAGTTTCTTGGACAGTGCCTCAAATATGCAAGTGGTTTCTGAGTTATTAGCTGTTTTACATGTACACATGTTTAAGATGACATGCTATATGTAAAAAAAACTATACAATATTTCAAATTCCTGTCCAAAAAATGAAGTTTAAACTGGTAACATGACTTAAAATCATATAGCTGGGATAGATTATGAAGTAAAGTTTGAGTAAAGGTATTAGGATATACTTTCAAAATTTATTTGGCAGGAGTTTGATTATGATTGTCTAGAGAAAAACAAACTGCAGCAGAAAACATTTTATTGTTATTTAGAGATGAAGATAATATAATTGCAGAGAAATTCAAGCAATCTACTAAATCAAATGCAAAACAAACTAAGTAATTGACAATTTCCTACTTCGGATGAACATTCATTCAGTGTCTTTGGAGACCTAAGTTTTTTTTTTTTGCACATATTTGTGATCCTTGGAACATTTTGTAAAATATGCAAATAAGCCTGGAAGTCCAGACAGATTTTCTGTGTTACTGATAATACTCTGTCCCTGACTTACCTGTTCATTATATTCTTGAATTGAAAGTATACCTTGAATTTCCTAAGTATTTATTATGATATATAATAACATATATAAAATAAATAATATGATATATAATAACAGCAACCTGCTGTTGCTCATTAGCAATACATATGAAAAGACAGAGACGACTGAATATAATGGATAATTTCCTTCAAGCTAGGTTGAATTTCATGATATATTACATATTTTTGATAAAAATTCATGTTTACATATATTTTTCTGATGAGGAGAAATAGTAAGTTTAAATGATATACTTTAGATGTACATATATTGGCTACACAGAAAAACTAAAAATATGTAAATAAATAAAAACAACCTACATGATAACATAATGACAGAAGGGAAAAACTGAATTTCCAGAAAGAATTTTATGCACAAACTTCAAAACACATGTTGAAAAAACCCTGAATAGTTAATAATATTCTATTATATTTGAAAAGAATGTCTAGAGAAAAAGTAAACTTGACAGGAGTAACTGAGGGGAGAATGACCAAAGGCTACATTGGAGCCATCAATTTGAGTAAGTGACTTTCCGTCACTACCTATTCCTAGAAAATAAATTTGTTTACAATCATGGTAGAGAAAAAATAACAATATTTCAGAGATATAAAAAACAATTTGGTGCTTTATAGAATTTATAAATGGATGTTACCATTATACAAAAAATAGAATTCAGTGTCTAAATCATCTCTTGTTCTTTCAAGGAGGAAAATTAAAATCAGAAAATAAGCAATTAGAGCATAAAGTTTAATCATTCACAAGTAGTAAAGTATTAAATTGTCTCAACGATCTATCATATACTCCTTAAAAGAACCAGACTTTAAATAATCTATCTCCATCTCACCCAATAGGATGAACATATTATGTTATTCAATTATCATACAGAAAAAAAAAGAACATGGAAATGCAACATGGTACCTGATGTTTACTGGTTTATTCAATACAAGCAGGTATTCTATTTCACTTGAAATAGAGCAAACACAAAATTAATCAGTCTATATTTTTATAATTCTACCTAGTACAAAGTTGAAATTTTATATTTTATATTTTTATATTAAAGTTCTAACTTTGGTTTGGAAATGCCATGTTTGAATAATCATAATTTTCACTAAAAATTAGTATGAATTTTATTAACTTATTAAATTTTATTAATTTTATTAAGTTAAGGGACAGAAACTGATAAGGAAAGAAAATATGTAAGAAGCTCATCTGGATTAAACTACCTGAAAATATACATGTAGACTGCCTTTGGTAGGATGGCTATTTTTACTGCGTAAATCCATGATCATGGGAGATCTCTCCATTTTCTGAGATCTTCAATTTCTTTCTTGAGAAATCTGGAGTTATTGTCATATAGATTTTTCACTTGTTTGGTTAGAGTTACCACAAGATATTTAATATTATCTGTAGCTACTGTGAAGGGAGTTGTTTCCCTAATTTTTTTCTTATCATGTTTATTGTTTGCATAAAGGAAGACTACTGATTTGAGTTAATTTTACATGTGACCACTTTGCTGAAGTTGTTTAATCCGCTGAAGAAGTGCTCTGGTAGAATTTTGGGGGTCACTTCATATCACCTGCAAATAGTGATACCTTGATGCCTTCTTTGCCAATTTGTGTCCCCTTGATCTCCTTTTATTGTCTTATTGCTCTAGCTAGAACTTCGAATACTATAGTAAATAGATGGGGAGAGAACTGGCAGCCTTGTTTTAGTCCCTGATTTTAATTGGGACTGCTTCAAGTCCCTCTCCATTTAATTTGATATTGGCTGTTAGTTCCCTACATATGGCTTTTTATTATGTTTAGGTATGGGTCTTGAATTCCCAATCTTTCCAATACTTTTAACATGAAGGGGTATTGTATTATTCTCATAAATACTAAAAAATGATTTACTGAATCCAAATGATAATAATCATGACCACTGTTGGCAGCCTAGTGACCATTTAGCAAAAATATTCAATTAATAACACCTCCAAGTAATGCACTTTCAAAATTTGTTTTTGTATTTGTACGTCATTTTGCTTAAGAGTAAACTTGGGTGACAAAGAGAAGCATGTTGATCTGTAGTCCTTGATTCCTTATAGGCAAGTGCTTACAGCTTGGTAGTCATTTCCTTGTGCAGACATTTAGCAAAGACAAACCTGGAGTTTAAGTTTTTGGTAACAATAAATAATTCTGAAGTACCTAATCGATTCCAAGCATGATGACAGCTTCAGCCCCAGATGACAAAAGATGAAACCATTTCCCACTTTCAAACAGTTCAGTATATTAGGAACCATTAACAAAAAAGCATTATAATCTGCCAGTATAAGGGATGACAGAATTATACAAAGAAACTGGGCAAGAAACTGTTCCTATCAATGTCTTCATAGGCAAATCTTAAATGAGGAACAAGAATTCTTAGGGCTTAAAAAATATTAGGATTGAAAACTAAGTAAAAGTCCAAAGCAAAGTGACTGAGAGATGATAAAACAGCATTACATGAAAGTGGAGGCAAACTTCTGGGTTGATGATAAGACACAGTATATAAAAGTCAGGACAAATGAAATTATACTTTTTAACATCATATGTGTTAATGTTAACAACATTGAATTCTAAATTGCAAATGTTGGGGAACAGATTAAAGCGCTGATGAACGTTATGGCCAGGTTCTGTGTAGACAGCTCTTTAAGTGTTATAGATGAGCTAAAAGCAGATGAGAAGACATATAAAATGTTTTTGATCAAATTATGACTGGATGATTAAATGAAGCTGAGAGAGGTTGAACTGAAATAGTGATGGGAAGGGTCAGTAAGAATAGATCCAAGAAATACTATCAAATCTTTTTTTAACCTTGCATATACTTTACCTACTTTGAGAAAGATTAAGATAAAATAGATTTAAATTGAAATTGTATTACAACAATAAACAAAAGAAAATCTGAAGGAGATTAAAATTAGGCAATGACTAAAAACAAAAAGCTACAGACTCCAGAATTCTGTTTTGTTCATATGTAATATTGGTGAGCAAATACATATAACTATGAAAATGAACTAAATGGTGGATTAAATTGTATATACCTCAGATTTCTCTGATGTATGAGTTTTTAAAATTACTTTTGTTAAAATTAATATATTGCAGTCTAATAACATGTCATTTTAAAAAGGGATTTATTCAATGAGAGAAACAAAATGTGATCTGAACCTTGTAAATTATCTTCGTATAATTGTATTTGTTGATACAAAGTCACAAAATAAGCCTATTGCTGTGGTCCATTTGACTTTTTTTTAAGCTTTATTGCATTATGATGAGAAAAGTTATATGATTTCAATTTATCTGAATTTCTTAACATTTAAAAACATTTTAAGTAAATAGAATTAACTCACATTCTTGTTTCCCTTTTGTAGCCCAACTCCTCCCAGAGACCCCCCTTCAATACCTACAATATGTTTTTTGTCATATTCTTTAAAATTTATAAAATATTATAATAAAAATGAGTATTATAAAATCTGTTTGATATAAAACAACAATCAATTTAACAGTCTTTTGAAGATGCTTGTCTATAGCAATACTGAAAATACATACATTTTTCTCACTATAAATTTTAAATAACTCCAAACATATTAACTATATATTTCAAAATAATACATCAGTAATAGTATTTTCATAAATGAACATAAATGTATAAAGTCTTTTGGTTTGTTTGCTTGTTTTACATTTGGTAGAGCTTAAAATCTTGGCTCTTACTGTGGTACAAGCCCAAAATAAGAAAAATTTTTAGGCACTGGATTTCATTGTAATAAGGCTGTACTTCAAAATTAATATATTGCAGTCTAATAACATGCCATTTTAAAAAGGAATTTATTCAACTAGAGGAACGAAATGTGATCTGAACCTGCTAAATTATCTTCGTATAATTGTATTTGATGATACAAAGTCACAAAATAAGCCTATTGCTGTGGTCCATTTGACTTTAACCTGATATGATATCAGGAGTAGTTTATATCCTCCTTTGGTTGTCATAATCTGAAATAAATTATATCATTCTTATAATTTTTATTTTGCTGTACTAATTTTATACAATACTAATTATATAATTCTCTCAACAGCATTAATTTTTCTCATTATTGTTTGTTATGAAGTATTCTATATTTGTAATATTAGTAAATGTCAAGAAGTGTTTTCACATTTCATACCTAATTTTTTTACTTCCAGTATTTTGAAAATATGCTTTCCTGGACAATTTTGATTTTGTATTTTTTACTTATAAGTGTGTGTATATGCATGTGTGTGTGCATGTGCACATGCACATACACATCATAGTTATGATATGGATGTCAGAGAACAACCTGAGAGAGCCTGCTAAATTCATATGGATTCTGGGGGTTGAAATCTGGTGGTCAAGCCTGGTGGCAAACACGTTTTCCTGATGAGGCATCTCAACAGCATGTTATTTTGTTTTTCTTTACTTCAGTTTCTGAGGAATAAATGCACATGTATTATTATAAATTTTGGGTTATTTCTTTAAGAAGTATGGCATTCCTTCTATTCCTTCAAAATGAAGGTCATATGTTTTTTTTTTTTAAATTTTACTTGTTTTTTGTTTATGACCTTAAAACTTTGATGGTCTCCTGTTTTGATTCTCATCATTTTCTTCATAAATTTGAGTAAATGCTTGACAAATATTTCTTTCCTATCTTTTTGAAGCATGAGGATAATATTATTAGAGTTTTAAACAAAAAACCCCTGAACACACAATCTCTAAATCACAGGATCTTCCTGAAGGAGGAAAATGGAGAGGAGAAGGGAACACTGCCATGCTTAGAGGTAAGATCTGTCAGAGCAGGTAGTCACATGGTTGGAAGGTTTACAGTAAAAATCCCAAGCGTGGTGGGAAAAGCTTGCTTAGAACAGAGACAGATTGACAGCTTATAATCCTTGTCCTTTCTGTCATTTTAGTAAAGGTAGATTATTTTATTTTATTTTTATTTCACTTTAAAATGTTTACATCATTTGATTTTTCTAGGTAACAACTGTTGTCACAATTTCTTGCTACTTAAAAATAGTCTCAAGCAACTCTCGTTGCCAGAAAATATGAATAATATACTACTATTCCATTTATTTTTTGTAAATTAAAAATAGTTCTAGTTAGGCAGTGGTGGCGCACGCCTTTAAGCCCAGCACTTGGGAGGCAGAGGCAGGCGGATTTCTGAGTTCGAGGCCAGCCTGGTCTACAGAGTGAGTTCCAGGACAGCCAGGGCTATACAGAGAAACCCTGTCTGAAAAAAAAAAAAAAGAAAAGAACAAAAAGGAAAAAATAGTTCTATTTTGTTGTATCTATCATTCATTGCCATCTTAGTCATAATACTTGATAGCTATGGACTAAACAAAATTCACAGGAATAGATAATTCTGACTTGGCTGGTAGAATTTTGTCAACTTCACATAAACCTACACACATTTGGGAAGAGGAACTTCAACTGAGAAAATGCTCCCATCAAATTGCCTTTAGGCAAGTCTGTGGGACATTTTTTGATGAGTGATTCATGTTAGGGGGCCCAGCTCACTGTGGCTTGTGGCACCCCTGAGCAGGTAGTCATGAAGTGTATGAGGAAGCCAAAAGAGCATGTTGGCAAGTAGGGATCTTTCCTGGCAGATGTCCCACAACAGAAGAATGGATGCAAAAAATGTGATTCATTTACACAATGGAGTACTACTCAGCTATTAAGAAATGAGGACATCATGAGTTTTGCAAGCAAATGAATGGAACTAGAAAATATTATCCTGAGTGAGGTTATCCAGACCCAAAAGGACATGCATGGTATGTACTCAATAGTAAGTGGATTGAGACAAAAAAAAGTACAGCTGGGCAGTGGTGGTGCACACCTTTAATTCCAGCACTTGGGAGTTCGAGGCCAGCCTGGTCTACAGAGTGAGTTCCAGGACAGCCAGGGCTACACAGAGAAACCCTGTCTTGAAAAAACAAAAACAAAAAACAAAAAAAAGAAAACAAAAAAAAAGAAAGAAAGAAAGAAAGAAGAAAGATTGAAAGAAAGAAAGAAAGAAAGAAAGAAAGAAAGAAAGAAAGAAAGAAAGAAAGAAAGAAAGAAAGAAAGAAAGAAATACCCAAGATACAGTCCACAGAACTCAAAAAGGTCAACAAGCTGAAGGGCCCAAGTGAGGACGCCTCAGTCCCACTTGGGAGAGACAAGAAAGCAAACAGAACAAGGGAAGGAAGAAAGTGGGAAAGGGGACAGGCAGGTGAAGAGGGAAACCTGATCTGGTATTGGGTGAGGGAAAAGGACTGAAGTCCTGAGGACCAGCAGAAAGAATGGAAACAGGCAACCTCAGGAAATAGGAGGTTGGGGGACCCTCCAGAATGCACCAGAGACCCGGGAGATGAGAGACTCTCAGGACTCAAAGGGAGGGACCTTAGATGAAATGCCCAACAGTAGGGAGAGGGAACTGTAGAATCCACCTCCAACAGGAAGACAAGGCATCAAATGAGGGATGGAGTTGCCATCCCTCAGTCAAAACTCTCACCCATAATTGTTCCTGTGTGAAAGAGCTACAGGGATGGAAATAGAGAGAAGCCTGAGGAAAAGGAGGTCCAGCGATAGGCTCAAGGTGGGATCCAGCTCTAGGGGAGATCCCAAGGCCTGACACTATTACTAAGGCTATGGAGCGAACATAAAAAGGGACCTATCATGAGTGCCCTCTGAAAGACCCAACAAGCAGCTGAAAGAGTCAGATGCAGATATTTGCACCCAACCAATGGACAGCTGACCCCTGTTGTTGAATTGGAGAAAAAGTGGAAGAAGCTGAGGAGGAGGGTGATCCTGTAGGAGGACCAGCAGCCTCAATTAACTTGGATAACAGACAGCATACACCGGCTGATATGAGGCCCCCAACATACATACAGTAGAGGACTTCAGGGTCTGTGTTCAATGAGAGAAGATATACATAACCCTCAAGAGACTGGAGGCCTCTGGGAGTTTAGAGGTCAGGTGGGGCATCCACATGGAGACAGCTGGGTGGGGAGGAGGAATGGGATGGGGAAGAATCAGAGGGTGAATTGGGAG
The DNA here is from genome assembly GCA_019843855.1 of Hylomyscus alleni. NCBI lineage: Eukaryota > Metazoa > Chordata > Mammalia > Rodentia > Muridae > Hylomyscus > Hylomyscus alleni. The sequence continues at coordinate 9,150 of JADRCC010086262.1, forward strand.
AGGAATAAAATCTAGAGTGTAAAAAGAAAAAGAAATATTAAATAATTTTTAAAAAAACATAAATTACGCATACACATATGCACCCATGAGGGTGGGGTGGGGTCAGGGGGAAAGAAGGAATTCTAGTGTAATTTCCCCACATTGGAGAGATAATGTACTCCCAGGATCCATAGTTTAAAATAAATTCTAGGACCAGGCAAAAAAATAAAAAAATAAAATGCTAAATATTTTAAAACTGTAGGAATTTTAATTGTATCCTGTTTTATATTGTGATATTGGTATCAATATGAAATCTTGGAGACAAATAAGAAAGTAAAGGTATGGTTTAATAGTGATGTGTTTGTGTGTCAAGTTCATGGTGTGTCAATTGTTTTGGTGTTTTTTGTCAACATGACACAAACCTACATATATCTTTGAAAAGGAACCTCAACTGAGAAAATGTCTCTACCAGAATGCCTGTAGGCAAGTTTGAAAGGCCTTTTAGAGAACACTGACTTACATGGGAAGGCTCAGTCTGCTGTGTCTAGTGTCATCTCTGGGCTCATAGTCCTGGAGTATATCAGAAAGCAAACTTACAAGTCAGCAAGCAACATGAATCCATGGCTTCTGCTTCAGTTCCTGCCTCCAGGATTCTGTACTGAGTCCCTGCCCTGATTCCCACTATGATGGACTGTGATCTAAGAGTGTAAGGCAAATAAAAATAAACCCTCTGTTCCTTTTACTGTTTTTGGTCATGGTGTTTTTCACAGCAAATAGAATGGTAAATTAATACAATACTAACACAAATATAACTATAAAAGGGCACAATTAGTCTGTGAATACAATTTTCTGGCTATAATTCATAACTGATATAATGTCTGTAAGTAGATCATTTACATCAATCAGAAAATACAATGTCAGAAAATTAGTACACATTTTAATTTAAAGTGTTTAACCTTAAGCAATTCCATTTCAAAATTAAATTACTGACTGAGAAAACTGAGAATCAAGTAGATTAAAGGAAGTTAGAATACGTGCCCAATTAAATATGTATCAGAGCACAGTATTTATTTTGGCATTTATAGAGATTGCACAAAAGATCCTACTGATTTAAAAGCCATTAATGGTCAAAATTCAAACATGCTAGCAGAGTTTATATTGTCTTCTCTGTGCATTTATTTATTTATTTATTTATTTATTTATTTATTTATTTATAGCCAGGGCATTGTGTTTCTCAAGTTGGCTTTCACTGGTTATGTAGCCGAGGATGGCATTGAACTTAAGGCTCTTCTGTTACTGTTAGTATTTATGACACTAGGAATTAAACCTAAGGCTCTATGGATAATACACAATCATCCTACTAACTGAGATACAACCTCAGTCTGACTTCTTGTGATTTAAGAATTCAAGGCCACAGAAGACATCTCATAATTTCTTTATCCCATCCTACTAACATCTATATTAACTTTACTTAATGGGTATTTTTAGCAGGCACCAGATAGTGGACATAGATATTTAGATTACTACGCATAGCAAATTTAACAACACTGGAAAATGTTGAGTTATTTACAATTAGGTTGGGTGACCTACACCTGTCATCCCAGTATTAGGGAAAGTGAGGCAGAAAGATTGCCATGATTTTGAGGCAAGAGTGGCTTAAAAAATGAGTTGAAGGCCTATTTAGCAAAACCCTGTAACAAAAATAAAATTTAAAAAATATATGGATTATTAGTTATCTTTATTTTTGGGACAGTGTGTTACTATATATTCCCAGCAGAGCTAGTACTGCAATGGAGACTAAGTTATTCTCAAACTTGTGATGACCTTACTATCTCAGTAATCCTGGCACAGGAATTACAGATATGCCTACCTGTAATAAACTAGTTTGTAGACAAATGGCACCCCTTAATATATTTAAGATTCATTCCATAACAATTTTCAGAAAGTACCATACTCCATACTATATTAGCCTCTATACTACATTGAAATGAACCAGGAAGTATAAAGTCATATTTAGACCTGGAATTAATTGTTGGCACATTTCAAAATCTATAGTAAAAGATATTGTATTACATTATGATAGCATACAAACAACTACTGAGCTGTGTCACTTCTCCTTAGTTAGGTGAACATAAAAGTGTGGGAGTTTTACTAGACTTGAATTAGTGTATTACTACAGTTTCATAGTTAACCTCTGATTTAATAGCTATGTAATCATGTATTAAATACTTGAATTATTAAGGCTTCATATTTTGTTTATAATATAGCACAATTCATATCTCATGGATGCTATGAAAATTAAAATAGTATTTTGTAAAGTGCCTAAAATAGTATACCAAACCTTAAAGATCTTAAAGAGTCTTAAAGCAGAATTGAATAGGAAATATGATAGTACCAGAAGCCTCACATGCTCTGACTTCAGTGTTAATATTGAAAATAATGTTGATATGCATAAGTTACTTAATATTTGTAAAAGTAACTTTTATTTGCCTTATGTTAATTGTAATCTCAAAGGCTGACTTCTTTATAAACTTACCCTTTCTAGTTCTTTCTGAATTCTGGCTGGTTGGTTCACCTTAGTTGTTCTGGCTGAAACTCCTCTCCACACTGATTCAAACTCCCTTCTCTTAGCTTCTGACTGAATTGCTCTGTTTGGCCTCAACCTAACTCTAGCAATCAGTTGTTAATTCTGTGGCTCCTTCTGTCTTCACCTGTGTCTAGTCTGTTCTCTCTGCAACCTGTCTGTAAAACTGCCTCTGAACTCCACCAACTGAACTACCATGAACTCCACTCTGCCTCTCAAATTACTGACTCAACAGAACCACTAACTAAAGAGAACTAACCAGAACTGCATGCCTTTGTCTCATGGGTGGTAGGATTAAAGGCATGTACCACCACGCCTGGACCTAAACTTTTCTTTACCTGAAACTTGCTCTATACCAGGTCTGCCTTGAACTCAGATATCTGCTTGCCTCTGTCTCCAGGAGTTAAAGGTGTGTCTATATTCTAGCCAGATCACACAAACCTAAAAGGTCTTTGGATATGATCCCTTGTCAGAGTAGCCCTCTTGCTGGATAAAAATTCCTCTACAAATATTTGTTCCTGTTTTTCATTTGTAAATGTAACAAAGCTCTTCATGTGACCATTGATGTTTAAATGGGAATAAAAGAACAATAAACAATTCAATACAGATCCAAATTTTAACCCTACATTAGAGATCCAAAGGATTACATAACTGTTTTAATGAACATGGAGAGGCTGAGACAGGAGGACTATTGTAAATTCAAGACCACCCTCAGCTACAAAGTACCTACCAGGCAAGCCTGTGTTCCAATGAGACCCTATGTTAAATAAACAACCAAACCAAATCAAACTCAATCAAGATTTACAGCCAAGTGTGTTGTGTCACATCTGTAACCTTAGAATCTGGGCAGCTGAGGTAGGAGGATCATGGGAGTTTGAGGCCACTGTAGGCTTCAGAATGTCATTCTGTCTCAAAAACTAAAAAAAAAAAAGTCAAGAGAGGAAAAAAAGAACTTAGCTTTCATGTTCACTGACAAATAATAACACTGAAATCCTT
>JADRCC010086290.1:0-12257 GCA_019843855.1 Hylomyscus alleni
CTCTTCCCTTCATTTCCCCTTCCCCTCTCCTCCCTCCCTCCCTTCTCCCCTCCTTCCCCGTCTCCCTTCCTTCCATCTTCCATCCTTTTTTATATTTTGAGACAAAGGCTCATGTAGCCCCAGTTGACACTGAACTTCTTAGGTGACTGAGGATGACCCAGAACTCCTTGGATTTCCTACTTCCTCCGCCTGAGAACAGGGATTCCAGACCTGTGCCACCACACAGGGGTCAGTTTTAAACTTTGCTTTCTCTTTTGTCGTCTCCTAGCAAGTCTGAGTAGCCCTGGGCAGAAATAAAAAAGCCTCCACGAGTCTTTTCCTCCCACAAGAACTTGGGACTGTGTGTGGATGTGTTAACAGGGTTCTAAGTGCCTTCAAACCCTTCTGTTGAATTCTCTCTGTGGCATGCAATTCCTGAGGGATACACACCAAATTGATAAGCTCAGTGCTAAAGTAAACTGTCTTATCCAGTCTCCAGGAGCCTCTGACTCAAGTGTCAAAATCCAATTGTGCTCCAGTAGCATGGCTGTCCCGGAGAAGAAAAGAAACCCTTGAATGCCCTATTGACAGCACAAGCAAATTAAAAGACTCAGCAAAGTTAATATTCTCACATTATAACAACATTTCCTATAAATTATTAAAGCCCACACAATTTATTACTCATGTTAGGGGTGGGGGGAAAGCAAGCTGAATCATGAGCTGTGCTATTAATGATTTATTTTTTGTTCTTCGATGTGTTGAGGTTTATAAATCACCCAGTGCTGCTCTACACTGCACCAGAGAAAAGCGTTCGCCAGTCAACCACCGATGGTCACCTATGCTGGGCCTGGCAGAACCTCATATTTTACTGTCTATCAGCAGCCTTTTTCTCTATTTGAGGTGGCTGTCCCTGTTCATTGCTATAATGCTTAAGCATGGCTGGGATCACTATGATTTAAGTTGTTAGATGGTAGAGCTAAGGCTTTTCAGAAATAAATATTAACCTCATTATTTAGGCAGGGTGGCAGACAGACTTCTTGGATTCTGTCTCAAGCCTTCTAAGTAAATAAAAATTTACTTAGCAACCCCACAGTTTAAAGTCTGGTCTGCCAGCTTAACCAAGAGCTATCCTGACCACATTTCATGATTTAAAACAAACATGTATCTATGTCCCTTCACTCTGAGGGGCTTGTTTTTATCTCTGATGCCACCATTGACTTAAGCTAGTCAGTTAGCTTTCAGAAACACATTTCCTAATATATTCCTGGGCCATGATATATTAGATAATATCTGAATGATTCTCCAGATCTACGATTCTGAAACGATGAGACATAACTGCATATTGGGCAGCAATGTGTGCCCCTGGTGGGGAGAGAGCAGAGATCTGCCTAGCCTGCTCTGTCTCTGCTATGCTCTAGCTTCAGGAGACCTGGGGTCCTCTGTAGACCAATCCATCCACTTTGTCTGAACTAGCCAGGAGACCAGGAAAGAAGTTTCAAAGGGAAATGAATCACATTTAAGAAGGGAGAATAGAGATGGGTTAGAACCATGGAGAATGTTCTAGAAATGATATACAAATGTGAAGACTCTGAAACCTTCATGGGGTTGGCTGACAATCAAGGTGGCTATTTAGTCTGAGGGTTGATGAGTGTATCTGCATGTACCCTTGTAAGGACCCTTCCTTCTCACTACATTACTGTCCCAGATGGAATTTCCCTTGAGAATAAAAGCTCATTTGAGCCGTAGGACGGCCACTTGCATGTCTGATTTTGAAAATAGTATCATGTTAGATCACCATCCTAAAGTTAACAGAAAAATAAACACTCAAGCTCAAACCAAGAAGGCATGTAAATACAAGTTGTTTTAATACAGTTTCTCTTGTAAAGGCAATTTGATACACATACTTCTTGGGAATTAAAATAATAGACATCAATAATGCATGGACTACATATTTAATTTGCTTCCCAGAAGTAAACAAACAAAGTATAAGTTTCCTTTGGAGCCTTAGAACTTGAAGAACATAGCTTGACCTTTAAAAATTACTTCATTTTGTATAGTGCATAGTCAACTACAGGGATGAATAAATGTATTCATTTAATTTATTTTATGTGTAGTGTGTGCATGTGTATGTTTGTGTACATGTGTACATGTGTGTGCTATGCTGTGGCACAAGCGTGGAGACTGCGGGTTCTGGGAATAGAAGTCAGTCGTCAGGCTCATTTGTGAGTGCCCTTACCCACTAGATCACTGCATAGAAGTCAGTCATCAGGCTCATTTGTGAGTGCCCTTACCCACTAGATCACTGCGGTGTGTTTGATACATACATTAGTAATCTAATCTCTGACTATCTCTTGAGTGGAATTCTGCATGATTTTTGCACATAGATACCGATATACTTTTAAGCATATTGCTTGTGAATATTGACCCTCAGTTTACTCATCTGAGAAATGAAGACAGTAATCCTCAACTGCTTTACAAGGCTGATGCATAGCTAAAATGTGTTTAAACCGGTGAAGACACATGGAAAAATAAATTATAATGTTTCTTTTAATTATATAGCTGACTAAAGTTTCAGTTTTTCTTTTAACAAGAAAGGTGGAATGTCACTCAGCTACTGTCAGGTTTCCTCAGGTTCCATTGGCACACTCATGGCTTCCTCTCGTCGGTAGAATAGAGGAGCTGTAGGCTGGGTAGGGTGAAGGAGGTCTGCTCTTCCACACTCCACCGCAGGGAACTCTCCCTCTTATAGAAAGCTGAGGACACTGAGGTTTCAAGTTGGCTTAAATTCACTAATGGGCTTCACCTACAGGTCAGAAGCTTGTGTAGTTCATCAGATGGACAGATGTGCCAAGGACTCACTACAAATAGCAAAATGCTTTTCCTGTGTAAGTATCTTAACCCTAAAATGTTAGGTTTGGTGAAAATGGATGGAGCACACTTGGCAAAGTTAAGTTCAGGCATCGGTTGACCAAGACATTTGTATAGTCAGACATTGGACTTATTGTAGACATTGGGCAATAATACCCCAGTGCAGAACAAAGACTTTAGCAGCTTTTGATAGCATGGAAGGTCCACTTGGCTGATTAGACTGAATCACTGAACCTTATGCTGCCCTGTATATACAATGGGAGACATAAGCACCCTCCTAAGAGGGGAGGTGTTTAGATGAGATCTATAAGGCTTGGGTATTGTGTCTCATGAATGCACATGAAAGCCAGGATGCATAAGTAGCCATTCATTCAGTCAACAACATTAATTGAAAACTCAGGGGTGCATAAAGCCCCACTTGGGTTTATTGAGTGAGCCACAAGAATTCCTTCACATCTGTGTGCAAATACTTCACAACTGGGAAACTGGGGTTGATCCCTAGGGGATGCAAAGAGGCTGGTAAATGGTGACACACACTCCACTGTGAATTCCACCAGTTTCCTGACCACTAATGTGCCATAATTTTCTGTCATACACGTCTTTAAAGGTATTATGGCCCCTGTAAATACTAAATTTATCCCAGCATCTCGAGCAAAATGTTTCCCACTGACCTGCAAACTCTCCTGAAAGCTGGTAGTATGTTAGACTACTCACTACCGAAAGGTTCACATGGGGATATTTCTTTGTGTTCTGAAAAAGCCATAGGCTTTGAAGAAACTTATTACTCACAGGGTGTGCAAGTCACAAGTATTGTCTGAATCTACAGAGACTTTTTCTCAAGGTTAGTGTGCCTCTATCCGACAGAGACACATCAGTACACTTTGAGTAGAAAGACTATCACCACATGTACTCTCTCAGGTCCCCATACCCAAAGGTTCTGACCTCCTTCCTGAGCAGAGTGGGGCAGTTTGGAGGGGTGAACCTTGCTGAGTTCAGTTAACTCCTCTGTCCTGCCCCACTATGCTGCTCTTCCTTCTGAGCCTCAGAGCTGCCTGGAACACACGGGATAAAGATGGCTGATTTCTGCCTCTAGGATTATGCTGAGGATGCAAACAAAGGGACCAAGAGTTGCTGCTGCAAAGTTACTTCAGTAAGCAGACTTCAGAGAGAGAGAGATGGCTGAGGAGACTGGAGATAAGATGCCAGCATTTTTACTCTGGCTTAATATGTGACCAAACCTAGCTGGTTTGATCCTTAGCAGAAAGGAAGAGGGAATAGGAAGAAGAGGAGAACAAGGAAGAGAGGAAGAGGAGAAACAGAAGAGGAGAGAGGAAGGGGAAGAGGGGGAAGGAAGATGTGAACATTTTTTTTTCTTTAATTCCTGTCCTTCCCGCTTCCCCACTTTTGCTTTGTTTTCTGAGACAAGGTTTCTCAATGGTAACTTGTCTGTCTTGGAACTTCCACTATAGACCAGGCTGGCCTCCAACTCAGAGAACCTGCCTTTGTTTCCCAAGTGCTGGGATTAAAGGCATGCACCCCCAGCACCCCGGCATATCTTCTACCAGTGTGTCCTTGGAACAGCTCAAAATGATTTAAGTCCTTGTCCTAGAGCAAGCTCCAGGGAAACCCAGTCAGCGCACTTACTCTTCTCTTGTGCAAAATGAAAACCCGCAGGGCTCGCTGTGACATCTACATAGTCGTTGTGAGAATCAAATCAGGTCACGTGCCTGATTTGATTTGATTTGATATGGGTGCTTTGAAAATAGGGAGAGTCAGTGAATTCTCATATTTGAACCAAGATGATTGCGTGTCCCTGTGGTGTGCTCCAAACTTTAATTCATTCATCTAAAATATTTGTAAGTAGTATTGTTTAGCAGTAAGGTAAAGAGAAAAAATATCAGAATATAATAAGTAATGTAAGATAAAATGTTATTGAGAATCCAAAGCCCAGGAGGAAGCCCAGAACCCGCTTACACCACTCAACCCAGACGCCCCTCCCCACAGGAAAGGTGTCAAAGGTCAAGAAGGGAGCCTGGCTTTTCCTCTCTGTCTCTTGCTTGCTGAAGAAGTGTGGCCTCCTAGCTTTCTTTGTATGGAAGGGGCATTTTCATTAAGTTTGAAATTCACAAGGAGCAACTATGCTTAAATCTTTTTTTAGAATTCTTTTAAAAATGAAGCCTGTTATTTAAACATTCAGAAATATAAGTCAAAGCCAGCCAGACAGAAAAGGGACAGGAAGGCTTTTCAAGAAGCAGCAGTTGATAGTTGCGGAGAGAGCTTAGGAGGTAAAGTGCTTGTGAGTACCAGGATCTGAGTTTGATCCTGTTTTAAAATCCTGGCCTGGTAAGGTGATGGGGATGCAGACCAGCTGCTGGACCTCGCTGACCACTGGGCAGGTTCTGAGGTAGTTAGGGACCAGGTCACAGCTTCATTTCCTCTCACCTTGGTTTAGGTGAATGGTGCTAAAGGAGCAAGGCGCTAGGTTGATCTCTAACCTCCTTATGTATACACCCACGCCCATGCCGTCTCACATGCAAAGCTGCCATTGAACACTGAAATACCTGCTCATCACTTGGAGCAAAGTCAGGTCAGAAAACCAAGACTCTGAATCCTGTGAGTTGTCTCTTAAATTTGAACAAAATTGTGCCAGATATTTTTATCAACGTAAATGTGGTCCCACCACCAGAAGCATGGGGGGGGGGGGGAATGAAGAAAGGGAGAGGGAGATGAGTTGAATATAAGGAGTCTAGACCTGAAGAAGTAGGGGAGAAAAAGAGGCTGAGCTGTCGCCTGCTTTGCACTCCTGTAACACAATACCAGCAGGCCTTGCATAGCCTGCTGCATAGTGAGTTCCCCAAATCTGGGAAGTGAGGCCCCTAAGGCAGGAATCAGCTCCTCATGAGAGGACAGTGTGACCACTTTTTGCTTGTTCTCTTACCCTTTCGTGCCCTCCACTTCCGACCAGGAGGTGATGGAGGTGATGTCTTAAGAAGGGCTCACAAGATTACTGTCACCTGGATCTGAGACTTCCCTCCTTGAGAACTGCGGACAGCAACCGCAGAGGACTCAGTTTGCTGATACATTTGCATGGCCCAAAGAGATAAAAGCAGATGCCAAAACAATACCTTCTCCTGGTCGAAAGCTCATGTCATCTCTTCTTGCCAACTAAACGAGTTTACGAACCGTCTGGAGAGACAAGTCTATCGCTCCAGCTTTGTTGCCCTGTGATTGTGTTAGTATTAATTGGTATGACCACAGTTGCCCCAGTACTAGATCTACCAGAGTGTGTGACTCACTCCCGTGCTGAAACAATGACCTCCTAGAACTGTTAATGATTTCAGAGAGATTTCCCAATTACTCAGAGCAGACACTGTTGCACAAAATAAGGTTACTTTTACAGTCACAATTTAGGACCCACAATGTTGAGAGATTTGAGAGGTGGTATTAACAGTCACACGGGTCACAATCTTGCATGGTTCTTACTGGGGCTTACAGTTAAGAAAACTACTAACTACATCTCCACAACGACTTTTGCTGATCTTCATTTAGGTATCCATTGACTTGCCTTGTGATCGATCCTCAGTTGCATTTCTTAGTGCTAAGCTGGCCAGGAGGTCACGTCTCCCTGCTCCCATGATCCTTAGGACTGCCAGGACCCCTCTCCTGATTCTGTACCAGAGGTAGGTGCAGAGGTGTCTCTCACCTGTCCTAGACTGTGAATTCCCTGAAGGCAGCCACCACCTTTGACATTTTTATTCTTTGAATCTTTCACAGGCCCAGACTTTTGGTCCATGTTCAATAAAGGTTTGCTGATTGAATCAAATAGCCATAATACATCATATTTATATTAAATATTTCTGCTGGTTCACATAACAATTTTTATTTTTATTCCTTATTTTTTAGTACTGTCTTATTTTATTTTGTTTTACTTATTTTAGACCCGATTTTCATAGATGCACTTGTGGATGTGTCTATGTGGGTGGTCTGTGTGTGCATGTTTGTAAATATGTATGTGCGGAGGCCAGAGGTCGGTGCTTTGTACATGGTATTTTGAGGCTGGGTCTTTCACTGAACTTGACACTAACCATATAGACCTTCTGTGTCACTCCGGTGCCTGGCCTTGTAGGTGAGTGCTGGGATTGGCCTCAGGTCCTCAATGTTTGAGCCAGGCACATGAGGCCACCAGCTGGACCATCTTCCACATCTAAGAAGGATTTAGAATGCAGAAGGGCTATGGTAACACTTAGGTTAACAGCATCTGAATCTTTCAAACTCATTGTCTTCTGGAAGCTGCCTGTTATCAGATGTGTTCTTGATTGTAAAGATGTCTTTCCAAAGAAAACAAAATAAACAAACAAAACCCCAAATTCCCTGATGTATTTGCTTCTCCAGACAGGTTTTTACATTTCCAAGGGAAACACATGTAATTGGTGAGAGCCACTCTGACCTGATGTCTGCCAGTTCCTACTAACTCATGAAGTGTTCAAGTCAACCGACTGACTTGAAATAGAAAAGGGAGTCGAATAGATGTTTTTAAAAACCCCAACTGCTGAAAAGTTCTGTAATATAATCTAAAATAAATAGACCAACTTAACTTTCACATATAAAAAAAGAGACTAGCAGGTTTTAAAAACCATCAGCAAAATAAATATTTATGAAGCAGAGTGACAACCCGACTTATCGCAAGCTTTGGCACACACTGTCTCAGTTAAAGTTTGATAGGCACTTCCACTCAGGATTCTTTAGGGGACTAACTGAAGAGTTTCCTTTACTATTTTCAGAAGAGAATTGGGTCATGACCCCTTTCCAGATGTTTCCCTTGCCACATAATGGTGATGATCCTTCCAAGTCTCCCATTGCTCAATTCCTATTTCAGTGTTTATGGAGCAATGATTTATAAAGGCGAAGAAGAGTGGAAGCCAGGCAGTTGATAGGGACTGGCCATATTTCATATAGATCCAATGTAGAAAATCTTAGACTTAAGTGTTATGATATATTCAAAAGTGGGAGCTGAGGTGATGACTCCATTGGTAAAATCCCTGCAGTAGAAACACAAAGACCTGAATTCAGATCTTTGGTACCCATGTGGGAAGCCAGGCTTGGTGACAAGTGTCTATGATGACCGAAGTGACGTCAGAGGCAGGAGGAACTCTAGAGCTTAGTCAATCAACCTGGAGCTCCGGCTTAAGCGAAAAACCCTGTCTCCAACAACACAGTGAGAGCAACAGGGAAGAGAGCTGATTGTTCCCGGTGGCCTCTACATGTACACATACGTACAAGCATACACATACATGCATATCAACTGCCCACGTGCACACGCACCCATGATCACAGGCAAGCACCATGCACAGTATGAATTTTAAGGTGTATTTACAGATCAAATAACTGGAAGCTGAAAATCATTTCTAGCAGCAGATGCAAGCACAGAGCAAACACCATGCACCATGAGTCTGTGCAGAAATTGTTGCACAATTGCACATGGAAATTTGTACCGTCATCTCCTAACTCTCTGAAGGTTCTAGATTATTGTTAGCTGACAAATGCCAGAACATTAAGGCATAAATTTCCCTTATGAAAAATTGAGGATTTGGAGTCAATTACTAATGTCCAATTATCTCAGATCCAGATAGAGACACATATCCTGTATCTAAAAATGAGTGAATAATAAAGTTTATGCATAATTTTCCTTTATGTCTAGAAAAGCGACCTGGAATCTTGCTCAAGAGCAGACCTATTCCCCTGTAATTTTGAACACACTAAGGAACAGGATTGACAGTTCATAACAAAAATTATAGATGCACTGGAAAAGCTACACTTCATTACAGTAGATGCTACTGATCCACAATAAATAAAATATCAACAACCATAACTAAGCTGGCACTCGCTGAATGTCTACTGTTCACCAAGGACATTCGCAAATCCTCCAGTAATGGTTTAACTTTTAAATCTTTTCTTATTATTACAGTGTGTGTGTGTAGCACAATGATGGTTTTCGTTATGCCTTTTTTTTTCCTGCTGTGGCCTCATGAACTATTAGTATTCATCACCTTTTATAGATGAGACAGTGAAGGGACATAGACTTCTCTGTAACTCACAGAGGTTCACACTATCCGTTAAGGGATCCAGTGGGGTGGAGCCCGAATGAGTCGGGCTTAAGGGTACATGCTGCAGTTCTACTGAACGGAAAGCAGCAGATGCCATGAAAGCCTTGAGCTCTTTGCTTTCCATCTCACCTGTGTTCTCCACACGTGCTCCCCTGCCGGCCAGCAGGTGCTGTGCATTGGGAAGAATGTCGGTTCCAGTTGGACGAAATGACAAAGAAAGATGGTAGCCACAGCCAGCCTACCTATAAAAATCATTCTGACTTCTTGCTGCTATTATTAACTTGTATATAGGTACATGCATGTGCATGTGTACATGTGTGTATGCATAGCTGTGTGTGTGTATGTGTGTGTATGTGTGTGTGTGTGTGTGTGTGTATGCGCATGTGTGTTTGAGCATTTACTACATTTCCATCTCTTAGAAAAGATTGAAAATGCTTTCAGGCAATGAACCCAGGTTTAATTTGGGTGCAAGCATTACCATGAGGAGGAAAAGGGAAGGACCCATCCCCGAGCTATTAAGAGACTAACAGCCCACAGCTGTCCCCTCTTTTGAGCAGAGAGGCTGGATTGTGTGGGATGCTCTCCAACGCAGGCAGCAAGCTGGCAATGGTTTGCTGGAGTAAGAGCACACAACATTCCTCCTTCCCCTCACCCAGTAGCCCTACTGCAAGCATTTAGCTTTGTTGACCTAGCTCCTAAGGTTTTTGCAAAGCCCACACCTTTGCTTAGCTTCCTTTCCCTACCCCCACCCCTACCCCCACCCCCTGGCCTTTCCTCTTCTGGGTGCTGCCTCAATCAGTCACGTTTCTAAAAACTCCTCCCTTAGGCCTTTCTTTAAGAGAACTGGAACCAAGATGGACGGTACCAGCATTGCACCTGGGAAGCAGAGATGGAGATTCTGGAGGTGTTAGCAATAAGGTCCGGGCATTGGTGGAAGTCTTCATACTGATAGCAGTGGAACTGTCAAAACCAGAGGTCAGTACACTCTGCTATACAGGCTCAATTCAACTCCTTACTGCAAATTATATTATATGTGTTTGTGTGTGTGTGTGTGCTTGTGCACATATGTGTTTTAGAACACATTTTTTTTATGTATCTTCAAACAGAATTCAGGATTGAAGACAGAGCTTCAAGTTTTATTGGCTATTGTTTTACAGAGAATATAAGATGACTCCTGGTTAACCCCATTCCCTGTAGTTAACTGGGTTCAGATCCAAGTAGGAAGAGATACCATGGCAGATGTGATTTTCCTGGCTTTAATATCTGTGGAGACATTGGAACTCAGAAAACTGTAGCTAGATTGGTTCTTGCTAGATATTGAGGTGTTGAAGACAGCATGAGAAGCTCTGCTATTTACCCATGTTCTGTGCATGTGGTTATCACATTGTCCAGCTTAAAACCACCCACACTCATTGGCTCCATGTCCTTGTGGTTCAGGATTCCAGCAAAGCCTTAGCCAGCCACTCAGCTCTAGAGCCTCTCAGTCAGAGTGCCCTCTAAGGCTATGGTCTTAGCCCTTGAGATGAGAAAGGTGTTTTTCTCTTGTTTGTGGTGATGCTTAAGTGAGTACATTTTATTGGCCCCATCCCAAGAAATCAATGGAAACAGGAAAAATTCGCCTTAATACCACATCCAGTCATCTCTCCAACTCTAGGTTTGATGAGTCTAGAAGTCCTAGTTTCTGAACGATCATCTCTGGAAACTTCTCACTATGGCTGCTGCCAGAATAACTTGAGCTGCCCCTGCCAGTAGATGACTGATTTAAAGTGATTCTACTGACAGAGCTACTGACCTGATTACTAGGGTGAGACAGAAATGCTGCCACATGACAAGAGGTCAAGGAGTAGTGTGCGTGGGTTGGGCTCTATCTTGCTGTCTCTGTGCCTTGTTTAACTGGAAGAAGCAATCTGCAATCTGATTGGGCTCAGATGCTCAGACTCCTAGGAAAGGAAAATATGGTAATCTACCAGGTTCTGCAGATACACCAGTTCATCTTCAGGTTCACTTGACTGGGATTGGAGTAATCAAGGATACACACCTCTGGCACGTGGCCAGGAGGATGTTTAAGAAATCTTTCGCTGGGCTGGTGAGATGGCTCAGTGGGGAAGAGCACCAACTGCTCTTCAGAAGGTCATGAGTTCAAATCCCAGCAACCACATGGCTCACAATCACCTGTAATGAGATCTGATGCCCTCTTCTGGTGTGTCTGAAGACAGCTACAGTGTATTTACATATAATAAATAAATAAATCTTAAAAAAAAAAAAAATCTTTCGCTGAGAAAGAAAGAACCATTCTAAACACGGGGACCATTCTTTGGATCCAAGGATGTCTCCTTAGTCATCCCCAGTGTTCAAGCCTGCTTACTGACTGCCCACCCAGAGCTGCTAGCTGCCTTAGACTCCAGCTGCCATGGCAACAGTTGCTTAAGCCACTTTGCATGCCTTCTTAGCCATGATGAAATATAACCTCAAGCTGTGAGCCAAAAGAAACTTACCTGTCCATCTCTAAGGTGCTTTTGTCAAGGATTTTTGTCACAACAATGGAACAGTAATTATTACAAAGACACAGGAATTGACATTTAGAGGGAGCACGAGCTGAAAATGCATAAGGGTTGATCTCTTCGGACAAAATGTCAGAAAGCAAGCTATGGTTTACTCTACTTGTTCCTGTCTCATAGTTTTTATAATCCAGGGTGTGAGATTAACCAGGATCTAGAATCAGCTACATCTAGATAAAATAGGAAGCAGGTGAGCCTAGGCAGCTCATGCAGTGGTGCTGGCCCAGTGAGGGGGCTTGCTCCAACTCCTAGCTGGCACTGCAAACTTCTCAATGATTTGTCACGATCATTTGAGAATTATCCTTCAAAGTAAGAGGAGCCAGCCATGGCAGACAGCTTCTGACAGAACAGCTAGATTTCAGCCTGGACTACATCCTCCCTCTCTTCTTTGCTGACTCCTTCTACTCCTTTTCAGAAAGCATTCTCTAGACATGTGACATCTAGAAGAATCGCAGGGCTTGGGCTTACTTTTAATGAGAGGCACTGATTCTGCTAAAGATTATACTGGGCCATGTTTTGTCTGCCAGTGTCTCTGACCCACACCTGATAGCTTGCATGTGAAGAGTTGTGTGCATTCAGGTTGCCAGCTGGGTTTTTATTTGGCCTCTACCATCTTTCTTAAATGTATTGACATAGCAAAGGTTTACATTCATTTTCATTACTTCGTGTTGTTGTTGTTGTTGTTGTTGTTGTTGTTGTTGTTCTTCTTCTTCTTCTTCTTCTTCTTCTTCTTCTTCTTCTTCTTCTT
>JADRCC010086299.1:0-11442 GCA_019843855.1 Hylomyscus alleni
ACACACACACACACACACACACACACACACACACACACACATACAAACACACACACACACACCTATAAACAATTCTACATTGATCAAACCGCATTCCACCACAGAGGAGAATTCAGTGTCATCTAATCTTGACTCTGTACGCTGTACACAAACTTCTCATGTCATTAATCTAATTCAAATTACTCCTCCTTTTCCTGCTCCTAACTCTCTTCCTTCTCTTTTTTTCAATCTCTTTTTCATTCTCTCCTTCCTTCCCCTCTTTTTTATTCTTCTCCTTATTCTTATTTTGAGGCATGGTTGCTAGAGCCCAGCTGGATGCAAACTTATTAGTTATAAGAGAATGACTTTGAACTTCTGTTTCTATGATCAGTCTTACTTTCCTCAAATGCAGACATCACATACATGTGTTATCACTCCCTGTTTGCTTCTGTAGATCATAAGTGCCTTCCACACTGTTTTTCCTCATAGAAATGCTACCATGCATGTGCATTTTTTGACTAATTACATTCACTTATTATGCAAATCTTTTACAGAACATAGTCCTGATGGCTTCTTCACCATAGCAGTGTTTCTTTATTCCTACTATATTCTCACTTGCTTAACACAAATATTTACCTTTAAAAATGTTAAGTTTATTGTTTTACATCATCTTAAATAAGTATAATTTCCATGCCAAAATTGTGGTTTTCTTGTGCTTTTCTTTTGGTATCTCTGATAACATCCATGACACAGCTGGATATTCAATAGCTAGAATGAACAACTAAGTTCATAAGTGTAAAAGTAAAGTTTCCTGGGATGTCTGTGTCTTAGCAGGAGTCTGTATTGCTGTCACAGAACAGGAGGCAAGTAGGGAGGAAAGGGTTTATTTTGCTAACACTTCCACATTGTAGGACGTCACTGAAGGAAGTCAGAACAGGAACTCAAACAGGGCAGTAACCAAGAGGCAGGGAGTAATGCAGAGGGCATGGAGGAGTGCTGATTACTGACTTGCTCCTCACGGCTTCCACAAACTGCTTTCTAACAGAAGCCAGGACTTCAGCCCAGAGGTGAAGCCACCCACAATGGGCTCTGTCATCCAGAATGGATTGCTAAATAAGGCAATGCCTTACAACTGAATCCTTTATAATAACAATTATTATTGTGATGGTTTGTATATTCTTGGCCCAGGGACTGGCACTATTAGAAGGTGTAGCCCTGTTGGAGTATTTGGAATAGTTGTGTCACTGTGGGGGTGGGATGCAATCTCTTTCCCTTTTGCTTCATTGCCCCTCTAACCTGAGATATGCTGAATTTATATTTTAAGGTATTTCTCCTTAAAGCCAATTGAGCTGTAAGAATCACATGCTTTTCACAACTTGGAAGTGAAAACCTCATGCATTTGATAGTCTAACAGATTTACACTTCAAATTTCTGCCAAGTACTTCCAAACAATGGCCCTAAAATCAATGTCCACTTTTAAATCATTCCTAGTCATTCTCCAAGTATAATTGTATTGGTTGGTGTATTAGTTTTGCAAAATACAATGTCCAGTAAAGAATAAATGATGCTAAGAAGAAGAATATAGAGACACATAAGCAAGTTCTGGTAAGGAGGCACACACATATCAATATAGGTCCCTTGCTTTTTTTTGTTTTTGTTCTTGTTTTTGTTTTTTTCGAGACAGGGTTTCTCTGTATAGCCTTAGCTGTTCTGGAACTTACTCTGTAGACCAGGCTGGCCTCGAACTCAGAAATCCACCTGCCTCTGCCTCCCAAGTGCTAGGATTAAAGGAGTGTGCCACCACCGCCCGGCTGGTCCCTTGCTTTTGAGAGAAAGGCCATTCCCCCCAAATTCTGTGAAGTTACAGGAAAGTTTCTACCAACATGGCAGGGAGACTTCACGCCAAACTCCTACCAGATGCACATTTTCGCTCTCACCATGTGTGAATGGAAGGTGTAATTTGACCTTAGACCAACACAGTGAGGGAGTCACTTGAATGTATCCTCAGCTTCACGTGATTATCATATTTCATAGCAAGTACCTTTGAGTACAGATAAAATGCAGACAACTGTACTTTACAGGATAATTAGCCTTGACAATTCTTACATTTTACCCTCCAGGAAAACAAAAAGCCCTCTAATCACTTCCAGACTTAAATCATCTCTGATCATCAAAAACAAGCTAAGAAGGCATGGTCTTTAACTAATGAAAAAAAAAATCATTTTTTTTTTCTGAAATATCCAGCAATACCGTTAACAAGACTTTTTCTATAACTATTTCATTAGATAATTTGTTTTGGTTAGCTTTTATTTGCAGCACTCCTCCCTCATAGAAAAAGGTAAGCTCATAAGGGTCATAGAACTCATATGAAGTTCTGTCCTGAGATATAGAAGCACAAACATTGCTCAGGAGGAAGACTTTTCATCCAAGTGGCTCTTTGAACTTTGTCCAGGAGATTCCAGTAGTAAAGATTTTATGGTATATCTGAAAGAATGTAGAGAAATTTTAATCCAGCAACATGACTGCTCTGGCAAGAGATCACATTCAAAGACCTTCTAAGTCTAAGTGATCAGGCTGCAAAGCAGATATGCCCTGAATTACAGTGTGATATGTCTAAGTACACACCGTTAATTCAAATCAGTGTAGGTTAGATTACTTTGGAGAAGGAAGCAGACATGTTTTCAGTGGCATCTAGTTGAGGCAGGGCAGTTCAGTCATGTTTAGGTAGCTAAGTTCTGTTCAGCCAGTGCAGGAGGCAGTACAGTGCAGCTGGGTTCAGTTCAGCTCAATTCATGATTCAGAGGCAGCTGAAGCCAGAGAATAAGAAGGAACTGGAAAATTAGAACAAATTGCCAAAGTTAATTCAATTCCAAGCAGAGCAATTCATTGAGAAGCTGAGAGAAGCCAGATTGAATCAGTCAGCTCTGAGAGTAGTTTGAGCCCGAACAACTGAGTTGAACTAGCCAATCAGAGTCAGAAAGAACTAGAAAGGATGACATTAATAAGCAGTAAGTCTCTAAGAAAACAATTGCATCTGGAGTTTCTTTTACAGTAGACCTTTTGGGGACTGAAGTAACTTCAGTGACTAATGTTATAAATAGCTCAGATAGAGTTGTTCACTAAGGTATACTTGATGGAATGCCTCAGTGGTCTAGTTCCTGTTTTGTCTGATGCAAATAGAAACTGACTTGGAAAATACAGTATGATGCCTTAAAAAACATTAAGTAGTTTGTTAACTTTACTTGATCTTACATTTCTATATAAATCATTATTTAAAAAAATTCAATAGCTCATTTAAATTATTACAAATACCTGATACTATTTTTATGTATTTTATGACTAAGAAGCTTTGTTAACATATTAATACAACCAAATTCCTTTAAATAGTCCTATAAATAAGACCTTTGTTCACTGCTGAAGTGCTATAACAATAAAAGAACCTTAAGCTTGTGCATCAGACAGAATGACAGAACAGCATGATAGGTAATTACCTCTAAGTGCATACTATCTATGAAATTAGTCATGACCTATACTTCTTAGCTATTTCAAGACCATTTGATATAAAATTTAAAGTTCAGTGCAATGATACCACAAAGAAGCATTTACTTTAGAGTACAGGTACTAAAATATTTGTATACATTAATTAATATATATGTCAAAATTAACATATTATAAATATGTAAATTTAATAATAATATCAAATCCATTGTCTGTCAAGTGGGGACAATACTAAAGAAAATCTTATAGATAACAACAAAGAATGTATCTGGAAGTAAATATGCTTTGACTGGTTAAATTTAGAGTATTTAATAACCACCTAACAAATACTAGCTGTCATGATCCTGATTTTAATCATATTTCCCATCTTTTCCTACTTCCATCTTCAGGATTATCAAGGCCATGATATACTACAAGTTGTGTAGAAAATCTTCCCTAGAGGAAAAGTCACCGTCTATACCATGGAGGACACAGGATCTGAGAGACAAAGAAAGAACAGCTATCAAGAGCATCTTACAGAAGGATCAGTTCTTTGAAAGGCCTGTGGATGACAGGCAAGCAGATCCCAAGAACTTCGAAGATCTTGGTACTATTACAGCTTGATTATACTAAATAAAGCATATGAACCAATTCATATGACAAGTTTTAAAAACAAAAACAAAACCAAAAAAAGTTGAAAATGAGAATTTAAGAATTGAGCATATTGCTGGTGGTGACCGTGTTTCCTTTATTTTAAGATAGCTACACAAGAGGAATTAGATGAATTTTAAAAATTTCAGAAATGTGGACATTATATTCAGAAAAAAACAACCTGAAAACAATAATGTCACTTTTATTTCTTGACTCCAGTTTTGGGTTTTGAGGTAGCAAGCTGACTGGCATCCACTTTCATATGTCTTCCACCACATAATATCTTTTCTAGTATCATTTGTGGTTTTTTTTATTGATCAAAAAACAAGATTTCTTAAACCTACCTACATGTTAAAACCATAAGTGTTTTGCCTTGGAGGACTGATATTGATAGTGACCTGTGTTTTAACTTGCTAGTGGTGGCATAGTCGATTATAAACAATAGGAACTTACCGGAAACACACATGCATGTGGAGTAATGCACGGTGATCAGGTTTTTTTCTTTCATATCTCAAAAAAAAAAAAAAAAACAACTAAAATTGATGAGTGCCAGCACTATTAATTTCAATAGAAAATCTAGGGGAGATTCTAGGTCCAAATCCATCCAGTGTTGCAGAACTTATATTCTTGTGATTATGTGACTGGTATCCCTATTTCCTGGCTGTTCAGAATCCAGATATGCCCAGTGCATTTGTGAAATAATCTCTGTTCCTGTGAGTGGCTCACTGCTTCTGAGATCAGTCTAAGAATTAGGACCTGAATTATATCAGAAAAGTCTCCTTTTTCTTAAATAAAGGTCATAGGCTAGAAGGACTTGTGAGTAGACATCTTTGGGTAGACTCTACTCTCTTTATTGCATAACAGATTAAAAGTAATTTAAGATTCTTGCTTTATAGTTCGCTGATAGATTTTCATTGATTGGTGTGACTATAAAATAGGATCCAACATTTATAAACTTATTTTATCTTATAGCTGCTCCTCATTTCTTTCTTTCTTTTTTTGTCTTTTATTTTTATTTTTTATTAGATAATTTCTTTATTTACATGTCATATGATTTCTCCTTTCCCAGTTTCACCTCCAAAAAACAAACAAATAAACAAACAAAACCAACAAGAACAAACCCCTGTTGCCTCCCCCCTCCCCATGCCTGCCACCCCGCCCTCTCCCACTTATCGGCCCTGTCATTCCCCTACACTGGGGCACAGAACCTTCACAGGGCCAAGGGCCTCTCCTCTCATTGATGACCGACTTTGCAATCCTCTACTATACACATGCTGCCAGAGCAATCATTCCCACCATGTATAGTCCTTAGTTGGTGGTTGAATCCCTGGGAGCTCTGAGGACATTGGTCAGTCCATGTTGTTGTTCATCCCAAGAGGCTGCAAACACTTCAACTCCATTGGTTATAAACTTATTTTATCTTATAGCTGCTCATGTGATCTAAGCAGTATTTTATGTTATATATCTTGTGCTGGATTTGACGTTATTCTTTCCACAATTCCAATTTACAGACTTTTGGGGATATATTTAACCAAAATTATTCTCTATGATCATTTTATGCATTTATTTTTGTTTTGGTGTTTTTTTAGTATCTATTTATTGATTTATTCCTATTATCTGTGAAAATAATGAGCAAAGGTATCAGATGGGGGAAATTGATTAAAATGAAGATAATCTTTTAGTGAACCTGGGGTTGATATAGCTTTTATCTATAGCTACTAACCTGTCCAGGAGTGCTGATATTGGTCCTATAGAGGCAAGATGTAAAGAGCAATGCCCTAAAAGTCCATTAAATCCAGTAAGGAAAAAGTAATTTAAGTCTCACTTATTCAGCTGGGGATGCCAAGTTCATTATTTTGCATTTAAACTAAGTTCATCTATGGTAAGAAAAAAAGTATTTTGTGATTCATTTTCACATTTATATATTTGTATGTGCATATTTTAATCAAACATTTTGGTAATAATTGAGGTCAGATGTTTCTTAAGTTCATATAAACAGTGGCTTCTCCTGGTTTCTAACCTGGAGATTTCTGATAGTGAGTTGAAATTCCTCTTTACATCTCCAAACCAGCCAGCAATCCTAAACCCAGTGAGACACAGTAACCTAGCTGAAAAGAAGAAAAACCATGCTGAGCTATTTTGTAAGATACCAGCTAATATTTGGAAATTGGACTGTCATTACTTAAATGGATTTTGTAGTTTCCAAACAGTACCGATAGTTTTTTCTCTATTTTATTCATTTTCGATATTCATTACATTTTTCACTAGCCCTTTTTGACTTGGTTTTAAACAACTCTGGACCAAGTGATAGTGGTGCCCTTGGGCAAAGTGATTCTCCACAGCAGTCTGTATCCGTGCCAACTGTGATTTCATTTGTATTGAATCACAGTAATCCCTAAAACAATTTATGAAGTTGTTTTGAAACCATAATTTAAACTTATATTTTCATGAAAATAAAAGTATAGAGACATTTCTTTGATATTTCTCATTTTGTTTCTCAAGTTGAAACTGTAGGTGTACATTTATTGCGGTGACTTCTTTGAATAGAGTAGATAGTCATCCGAAAGCAAATATAGATTAAAATACAAGTGTGTTTATCTGCAGGTGTGATGGGTATTTCATTTACTGTCTCCCTCAGCCCATGTGACCTTATTTGGGCATGAGTAAACAGGTGCATGCAGGCATAGGACCAAATCTATTCCAAAACACAAGTGACCAGTGTACTTCTGCAGATTTAGGCCGACTAGTAGCATTTTATTGACTGCAGGTGGTTCCTGAGTACATAATAAAAAGCTTCCAGTTGACTGATCACAAACTTAAATAAACCTAAAGGGTTTTTCCCTTGATGGATGGAAGCACCAGTTTGAGTTCTCGTATGGCAAGGCAATTTTGAACTTTCACGACAGCCTTCTATGTGCTTGAAGCCAACAAAGATCTAAAGATTCATTTCCAATCTCATACACATTTGATACTTAAGAAAAATATAAAGCAGAGTGGCAATTTCAACCTTCCCCTACTTTCTTGAAAATATCTCAGGAGTAGAAATATGTACCCACTAAAGAGTCCAGTTGAAAACACTGAAAGTGTTACAACTTAGGTACATGTTTAGATTATTTCATGTTCACTATTTTTCCTCTAACAGTCTTTGTTCATAAGGTGTTTTCTTACGAAAAGCAAATAGGTTTAAGTGCCAGTCATATTACTATGGTAAGTAACTGAATGAGGGCGCATACAAATATACACCTATGAACATTGTTATGCACACTGTTGTCATCACTGTTCTATAGCCATGATGAGAATATACAGTGATAAATATAGAACTTCAAAGACTGTGATTACAGCCATTGAAAATAAACACTTTAGAAGACATCATTAAACCATCAGGTTGTAAGAATGTGACAGATATAGAGAATAAAGTCCGGTAGCTTGTCTCAGGTATAACTATTGAGAGCAAGCATTGCGTATTGTTAAATAGATTAGTAATGTGAAAAGTTGTAGAATTTGGATATGTGTGACCTGATGATTAGTCATATTTAAGGAATGAAACTGTACATCTCAGCTTTCATTTTTAAAATATTTTATATGTCATTGTGTGTGTGCACACGCATGTGTGAAGGTAGGAGGACAAATTTCAAGTGTATATTCTCCCCTTCCACTTTATGGGTTTCTGGAATTAAATAACTGAAAGCTCACATGGTGAGGTCTAATGTCATGTGCTTAGCTACTGAGTCATCTCATAAGAAAAAAAAATCTTGACTTTGTTTTTATGTGACTATGTAGCCTTGACTGGCAATCAACGTGTTATGAACAGGATGGTCTTTAACTCAGAAATATCTACCCAACACTGCCTAATAAGCACTGAATTTATAGGTGTGTACCACCATGCCTAGCCCCAAAGTTTCATTTTTTAAGGAGTCACATAATCTTGCAATCTGACATTTATTGCAATATACATTGTACATAATAGTGTAGAACTTGTTTAACATCAGCATCTTAAAAAAAATAGAGACAAACTGAGTAAATAAGAAAGAAAATAAAAATAACCATCTGATGCAAATGTTAGGTAAAAATGTTAAATATAAAGTATCAAATTGAAGATACTAAATTAAAATTTTAATGACCTTCAGAAGAGATTTAACATAGGCCTTTATTAGGATGAAAAATAATAAAATTATATAAATAAATAATATTGTCCATATTTCTGTCATAAATACTTAGCATAATACTTGATCAAACTTAAAAGATTTAATTTGTCACAATATTGTTATGAGATAATAAAATTAGATAATGGGACTTTTGACTACTCTCATAGTTACATAATAATTAAAATCACATGTAAAACTCTTAACAAAAGCAAGCATACAAATTTAATGACATAACTTTTAGCTTCAAAGTTATGTCTAAATTTGAAGTTGTTTGGTGAATATAGTACATAATAATAGGATATATTCAGAACAATTAAACATATGTTATGCCTGAGTCAGAGAAGGAATGTAAGGGAATCTGTAAAAATGAAGACACACTTGTTTAAAGAAAATCTATAATTGAATGTAATGAAATGCATAGGTAAACAACTGATTTGTTAAGCTTTGATTTATGAAAATTATAAATATAAAAAGTACTCTTGAGTGTAGGAAGTTGCTTTGATTTGGTGTTTTCTACTATGCCAACTTTTATGTAGTTTGATTATTGAATCTCTAATACCATGCTTGCAAGTGTATTCAAAGCATTTACAATATCTACTCATGTATCACATAAATCATGGCAACTCCAGCTATCCTGTCTTCTGGGATTGTACCTTGGAGGAACACCTACCACTCAAGGGCCTAAATGTGTCAGTTGTGTGTCCAATACAGCACTACAAAGTTTAGGACAAATCTATACTACCACCGCTGTTCATAAGGCATTCCACCACAATGAAAGGACCCTCTGCAAAGGAAATGGCTCTTCCCTCCATCAGCCAGTAATAAACTCAGGCTCCCAGTCTAACAGCTCTGATATTAACAACACAAATATTTTATCCAAGCTGTCCAGTCAGCTCTCAGTTCTTAATTACATCTTGCAAAAGACTCCATATCAGAAGCTCAGTTTAATTCTATCCAGACGTTTCTGCTGAAGTTTCCTAAGTGATCACAGTTTGCAATGAAAAAAGTTCAAAAAGAGTTCCCATGAACTGTTAATAAAATATTTAACTGTGGTGAAATGTCAATAATAAATTTATTGATTTCCCAATTGTTTTATTTTTATTTTTTATTTTTAATCAACAAATAAAAACAACTAGAACAAACCCCTGTTACCTCCCCCCTCCCTATGTCTGCCACCCCACCCTCTCCCACTTATCAGCCCTGTCATTTCCCTACATTGGGGCACAGAACCTTCACAGGGCCAAGGGCCTCTCCTCTCATTGATGACTGACTTTGCAATCCTCTACTATACACATGCTGCCAGCACAATCAGTCCTACCATGTATAGTCCTTGGTTGGTGGTTGAATCCCTGGGAGCTCTGAGGGCATTGGTCAGTCCATATTGTTGTTCATCCCAAGAGGCTGCAAACCCTTCAACTCCATTAGTTCTTTCTCTAACTTCTCCATTGGCGATCCTGTACTCATTTCAATAGATGGCTGTGAGCCTCTACTTCTGTATTAGTCAGGTACTGTCAGAGCCTCTCAGGAGACAGCTATATCAGGCTGGAGTGGCCTTCCTTCAGTCTCTGCTCCATAGTTAGTCTCTGCAACTCCTTGCATGGGTATTTTGTTCCCCCTTTTAAGAAGGAATGAAATGTCCACATTTTGGTCTTCCTTTTTCTAGAGTTTCTTGTGGTTTGTACTTTGTGTATTCCAAACTTCTGGGCTAATATCCACTTATCAGAGAGTGCATACCATGTGTGTTCTTTTGGGATTGGGTTACCTCACTCAGGATGATATTCTCCAGATCCATCCATTTCCCTAAGAATTTCATAAATTCATTGTTTTTAATAGCTGAGTAGTACTCCATTGTGTAGATGTACCACAATTTCTTTATCCATTCCTCTGTTGAGGGACATCTGGGTTGTTTCCACTTTCTGGCTATTATAAATAAGACTGCTATGAACATGGTGGAGCATGTGTCCTTATTACATGTTGGAGCATCTTCTGGGTATATGCCCAGAGTAAGATGGCAGTACAAATATGAACATTTCATAATTTTCTTTCATTTTACTCAACTCAAGCTTATCAAAGTATCAATTTAATACAATAAATATCATCCCTATTTAGGTTATAAATCAATGGCTTCTGCTGTGGGTAGCAGTTACAGAAGCAAACCTAAATGAGGGTTAGATATACCCAATATTTTTTTCATGTCCCTTCTATAAGATTACTTATTAATGTAATTTCTAATGATAATCTTGTGTCTTATTTTACGATTATCTATACACTCTCATGCAGAACTGTAGCAATTTGTTTCGGGAATGTATTTCTTTGTATAAAGCTTGAAAATCATCAAGATGTCTTTTAAAATCCTTGGTCAGTTGTCTTTGGTGAGTATACCAAAGATGTGTGTGAATATTTCCTGCTTTTCCTAAGTGATTGAAATTGCTGTGTATATTCATATACACATGAACAGATAGGACATACATTTTATTTATTCATATGCTCAAATCTAACATTCATATTCTTGCTCACATAACTTTATCATCTGAGTCTCCAAATGACTACCCCACATTATCTGGGCCTTTCACTTTTTGTCTGTCAGAGCACTCAAGTAACTTGTTTGTAGGTCTATGACTCATAGGAACACTAACATAAGTGTGTGCTGTGTTGCTTTAAGTTGCAGTGTTTGAGATGATTCACTTGATGTACAGCATAGCACTCCAGGGATATAATTAAGAGGAGCCTGTCTTTGTTATAACTCATTTGCATTGTCTTCAACTCTCTTCATTCTTCACAGTCTTCAATTGATAAAACAGTGTCCCTCGGCATGTATATGCTTTTCCATGTCAACCTCCACCACACCTTGTTTGCACATAGCCCTCAGAGGGCCTCTCAATCTTTGTTCTTCTCAGGAAGAGACTGGACAGTCTTTCATTTTCTATTCTGACCAATGGAAAACAATCATTACCATATATTTACTCCTAATTTTGGACAACAATGTCTATTCTTTTTCTGCCTGTGTTATGCAGTTTTGAGTCTTATTAACAGAACTTGGATTCAAAACATCATCTAATTCATCCCTACAAATGTGAAGGAACTCTTTGCCCTTCCCAAGAATTGGCCGATCTTTGTTGTTTTTGGAACTTCAATGAAAATTTTCTCTACTCATTTATGAAATAAGTAGATTTCATTCCATTTTTTTTTT
>JADRCC010086335.1:0-15619 GCA_019843855.1 Hylomyscus alleni
AAAAAAAAAAAAAAAAAAAGTGTTAGTGTTAGCCCAAAGTGTCTTTTAGGAACCAAGCTTTAGTTGCTCTCTGTTTTTAACATTCGTACAATTTCAAACCATCAAGAACACTAGCTTTCCATCTGTGGGGGTCACTGTGACCACCATAAAACAAATATTTGCATTACGATTCAAAACAGTAGAAACATTACAGCTATGAAGTAGCAGGGAAAATACATTTGTGGTTCTGGTAAACCACAATATGAGGTACTATGTTAAAAGGTCTCAGCATTGGGAAGGTTGAGAACCACTGTTCTAGAGCTAGGGAGAGGATCCATGGCTTTATTAGTGTATCCTCTTGTCCCATCTTGTGACCAGCACAATGGACCACTGTCACTGTCTGTCAAAATGTTTTCCCTTCGAAAATTTAACCAACTCATTGAATGGAGAGTCACTGTTGGACAATGACAATACCAAGTCAGGTCACCTGCTCACCCCGAAGCCAAGCCCATCCTTCCCGGAGAAGTCTCCTACTCCCCACAGAGGACCCTAGGACTAAGATGCCCCAGGCTACGGTCCCTACAGGCTAAGAATCTGCGATGATGTGTCTGGGGGTTCATTTCCTTACTAGACAGCCATGGTGTGCTAAAACAGCACTGGAGGATGGGAGGACCCAGGACCTGCACGCACATCTTACATTCTTCCCTAGTTTGCTGGGAGGCCTGAGGCGTGTGCTCTCACTTCAAAGTGGCTCTCTGCCCTTCCTAGCAGAGCCATCCCTCATAACCCACTAGTTTAACAGTGGAAAAGGCCCCAGGTGCCTTGCTCCAGGATCTCTCCCAATTTCATCCCTATCTTGGGAACTGGATCTGTCTGCATAATGGGATGCTCAGTTCTGCCCTAGTTCTTACAAGTTTGACAAAGTCAGAGGATGCCAATCTGGCATGGGCTTTGAATTCTCTGACAGTAAAAGACCACAGCTTGTGATGATAAACTGTAAAGCCACCGTCACGTACTATGGTGACTTCCCTCCCACTACCATAACCAACAGAGTGATTAAAGAGTCGGTATGTCCGTGAGGAGACATGACTGGACGAGACTGATGGGATGGAAACTTCAAAGCCTTTTGGGCCTGTTCTGCATTCAAATCTTAGCTTCATTTTCCTCATCTGTCCAATGAGGGTAATAAAAACCTGTCCCCTCCTAGATGCCAGGTTAAGTCCTGTTTTAGCTGATTGCCTGTCTCTCAGTGGGACAAGGAGGACAGTCAGGTCCACAGTGTGGTGAGCATGGTCACATTTCCAAAGGAGGAGGAGACGAGCAGCACTTTCCACCTCTGTCTGTCAGGGGCTGGTCAGGGGCTGGCCTGGCCACACTGCGGCTGGGGCTAAGAGGATGCTCAGGGGTTTTAATTGAAGGTTCACTTTCCAGGGTGTGTGGAGGTGGTGGGAGGCAATATACCTGCTCCATGTCTTGTATGGATGAGGGAACCGATCAACACTTCATTAGAGCTTACAGTAGTAGTTCCTTGGAAATTACAAAAGGCTGCCAGTACTATATGTAGACAGGGGACTCGCCAGGTCACAGGTAACTGCCGCGCCAAGGCGTGAGTGCAGGAGGGGGCCTCTGTTTCTCCTCAATGGTTTGTTCTCAGCAGACAAATGTGGGTGGCCTGGGGAGAGGTTTGGAGCTTTAACCCTACTCTCAGTAAGGAACTTTAACAGTTAGAGAAGCTAAGAGGAAGAAGTATCTAGAAGTGTAGAGTACACTGAAGGTAGAGAAGGAATGGCTCCCAGTGACTCAGTCTTGGGCAGGAGTCATGAGTCTGGAAACCAAGACACACAGCTCATGGGACCTGGCTTTTGTTCTTCACCAGACCACTCCCAGCTCAGCCAGCCATTTATCATTCTCAACACCTCTTAAGATATTATGCAGATTAAATTACATAATACTCAACAAGGGACTCAATACCACTTCTCACAGCATCCAACCCAAATCAATGGCTATCATCAGTCAGGACAACCAGGGCATTTGCTTTTCCCAGCATAGATGGCATCTCTCTCTCTAAATGAAAAGGTCAACTTTAAAGTTCAGCTTCAAGGGTGGACAGAGGCACCCTGTTGCAGCTGACCACTTCTGCCCTCACTGGCAAGGATTACATGCCAAGGAAGGAACAACAAGTTGCGATAAGGCTTTCCCCTCTCATTCCAGACGGAGCCACCAAGTCCCCGGTACTGTTCCAAGGTCTCAGCTATGCAGACATTCTCCCTCTAACAAGGGCTTTGTGATATAGCCAGAACCCGTGTTCTCCAACCAATAGCCTTTGTTCTCCACTCACTAGCTTTTTACACACACACACACACACACACACACACACACAGGTGAATATGCACGTATAAGCATATAGGAATCAACAGTCTATAATTTCTCCACTTTACATTTCCAGATAATCTCTCACAGGACCTGAAGCTCACCAGTTCTAGACGAGCCAGTAAACTCGCCCCAGGGGCTCTCTGATTCTCTCTTCCAATGCTAGGAACATTGATATACGCTGCTGCACCCAGCTTCTGTGTGGCTGCTGAGGATGGAAACTCAAGCTCTCATGTTTGCATGGCGAGCACTTTAAGGATTCTGCCGTCTCCCCAGGCCAAAGTTTTCTTCTGCTTTGAATGACACAGAGAAGGACAGGAACTTTAGGGGATCCATTCTCTTCCTCGGGTCATCAGAACAGGCTGGGCTAAGGCAGTGAACAATTCAATCAGATAAGGCAAGGACAAGGTCAGCTGCCAACTTCCTCTATTTGATCTTTCCCTGACCTCTGTGAACAGACATAATCCAAAGTTGGCCACGGGTCTGAGACAGAAAATTGAGCTGGTTCCTGGCTAAGCATGAGAGGCTGTAGTGCATGCCAGCATGTAAGGACATGGGTTGGCACAGTACGTCTGGCAGGCCAGGGTCAGGCAGTGAAGCCCAGCATGGCAGCATTGGCACAAGGTCTGGGGGTCCCTGTGGTGACTAGGACATGAGGATGCTGTCTCCCTGTTTGCTGAGTTTGCAACCTTGCAGACTGCAGGGTTGAGGCCGCAGTGAGGAAGCAAACTCGACTGTGTAGGGTAGGGAGCTTGCTATGAGTGTCAGCCATTGGCAGCTGCCATTCCTCTTCAGTGAAGTCTGCTTGGGATACCATTGTGAGTGTAGCTTGGTCTAATCCAGCATCTGGCTCACCAGGGGCTGTTTTGCATTATGTGCCCCCTTCTGCTGCTGCTTGGCAAGCTACAGCCCTCCTCAGGGATCCTCTACATTCAAGGGGACAGCCAGAACTCTTGTAAAGTGCTAGAGAAGGGGTAAAGGCCCAAAACTGGGGGGTCTTATTGAAGAGCCCTCAAACTTAGTTAAACAGAACTAATTACAGAGCTGTTAAAAACGTGATTGTTCAGCCCAGAGACCTGAATTTGATTCCTGGAGACACATATAGTGAAGGTAAGAACTGATTTCTGCAAATGATCATCTGACCTATACACACACACACACACACACACAGAGAGAGAGAGAGAGAGAGAGAGAGAGAGAGAGAGAGAGAGAGAGAGAGAGAGAGAGAGTTAAAAATATCTTTGTTCAGGCAAGCTGAGTCCAGTAAAATCAGCTTGTCCAAGAACTGAGATGTATTTTCCCAAAGCATTTTTTCCTCTCCTTCCTCCCAACCAGCACTGACGACCTTGATGGCAAGCTGACTTTGGGACAACTGGTCTTACCCAGGGAGAGCAGAATCAGGAGTTGTTAGAGGAAATGTCCTTGTCTGACAGATCCAGCAGGTAGCAGAGGCAGAGTGGAGTGGGGCTTGCACTCACACCAGACAGCAGGACACAGCTTCACGATTGATGAAGCAATTTCACAGTCATGATCATGAGTGACCTCCACCACAACTTGGCAAGGTTGTCATGTCAGGGATGGAGGCCCCTATTTTACAGGTCAAGACACATGTTAGCGGGGCTAAGTGACTTAACGACTGGCTTAAGGTCATGTAGTCAGTGAGTGCCTGGGCCAGGACTCTAACTCACACCATGTCCTTGAACTCTGAGTACTCCCAGGCATGGTACAGTCTCTTTTCTCTGAAGGTCGCTCTTTGGCAGAGATTAAGTGGCAAGAAAGTCCTACCTATAAGGAACAAGTCTACCTGAGTCATTTGCAGGGTAGTGGCTTCAAATTCTGCGAGTTCTGACATGGCAGCATTGGGGTTGACCAGGAGCCAGGCAAGTATATCTTATAATTGCTTTTTGGGCAGTCTGTTCCCTGGCAAGCTGTCTCCATATTCTGGACACTCTAATCCAGATAAACCTCTGTCTTACAGAGGCAGGCAGGACTCTGGAACATCACAGAGACTTCAGACCGTTATCCCTTTTGGAGAAGATATTCTGGTTCTTGGGGCATCAGACTTCTGGGCTGGTGTCCCAGGGAAGCTGTTGCCCAGTACTGAGTAGAGGATGTGTATCTGGCCTTGGTCCTCAGTTGGGGAAGGTCAAGGAGCAGAGGTTAACAAGAGCCCACTGATGACCAACAATTCAGGACCCTGCATTTCCCTGCTCCCAACATGCTAGAGGTGAGACTTGAAGGCGCTGATGTGGACTGGTTTTTCTGGGCCATCCCCAGTAGTGGTGAAGAATACATATGATCCTGAAAGCTTAGTAGGCTGGGGAACTGGGAGCTTGTGGCTCCGTTTTGCAGGCTATTTACTCTGATTCTTCCAGCTCAATGTCCTGGCCTTTAGGAAGAATCTATCAGAACACTGAAGGCATTTCTGTCAGGCTTGGGCCTAGTAAAATTGGCTCTTTAGCATAGAGGCTTTAGTTAGACACGGAGTCATTTAGTGTAAAAAAGTCAATAAGGAAGTTTTACCACAGAGGCATAGCTGGCCCTCCCCTCCCCCGTGGTTTAGTTAGACTCAGCAAAGCCTGGAGGATCTCCCTGGCTCTGTGGGTTTCTGAGAAGGAAGAACATGGGAAAACCCTACAAAAGGAGTAGCCACCATGCTGGATAAAGGAGGTTACCACTGAGCAGAAGGTAGGCACGTCTCCATGGGTGTGACAGATAGGCTTCTCTGACTTGGTGGTCCATTTTGGTCTTCTAAGAAAAATCTCAGAAATTACCTGGATGGAGTCCCACTCCCTCATCATTTGGTGCAAATGGGCTCATGTTGTGTTGTTTCTGAGAGAAGCAGCACAGGTCAGGAGTGAGAGCCCTGTGTCCCTGTGACTGAAGAAGAATCTTGCCTCATGGGTCTCTGCTTACGGAGCCACTATTTCACCTTTCTTCTTTCTGTCCCCTGTGATGATTGTGGTTTGAATAAGTGTGGTTTCCATAGGCTCATGTACTTGAAAACTCAGTCATCAGAGAGTGGCATGATTTGAAAGGATTAGAAAGATTGGGCAATATGGCCATCTTGATGTCTCTTCACAGCAGTAGAACAGCAACTGAGACAGTGTCCAAGCTCCTGGTGACCCTTATGTGCATTACTCCATAAGCTAACACTCAGAATTTGGGGATTCTGAAGAAGCTACCCGTATTCACCCAGACAACAAGCAAACACGCAGGAAGAGGTCAAGACATAAGGCTACCAAATCATGGGCTGACTACATGAAGCTAATTCAATTACCAAGAAGCCCATATAATCCAACCTTTCAGTAAGTCAACCACTCATCCCAGCCACGAATGCAAGGTGCTTGCCAGTTACACAAATTCAAAAGGGAAACAATTAGAATAGGACACATGAGATGGCAAAATGGATCAGTGAGCAAAAATATAAGACTTACTGGGTTTGATCCCTGGTACCTACATGGTAGAAGGAGAGAAGAGATTTCCTCAAGTTGTCCTCCGACAACATGCATATGCATGTGTGTGCACACACATAAGTAAATAAATCAATTTAATTAAAATATTTTAAAAGAACCAGGCACACTGTAACTTATGAAAGAATTCTACAAGGCATCTACGAGGCACTGTGTTTAGCTGAAGTGAGAGTAACATGTGATTCACTCATAATTGTTAAAGTAAAGGATGCTGAGATTTCTTCCTAGCCTTGGAAAGGCCCCCTTTCCAGCACCAGGAATCAGATGTAGCAATCCCTCGGGGATCAGACCATGGGCTGGAATCTATGAGTAAACTGAGAGGGACCCTTGAGGTCTTGCAGCTCATCTCCACTCACCAAAGCTTATATTCATCTGGGATCTTCTCCCTGTTGGAGGCAGCAGTCTAGCTAGACAAGTAGGAATACAAACCAGAACTAGATGCACATGGGTGTTTAAAACATCTGTATTCATCAGTGTGAACACTTGAGGCAACTGAGATGCTCTTTATTGGAAAACTGGCTAAAGATACAGGCACAGCTTGATAAAGAATATAACTTAAAAACAGATGTGCTTTCAATTCTGAAAAAGACATAGAGGAGCCTTAAACACATGGTACTGTAACTGAAAAGGCTACATGCTGTATGATTCCAACTACATATCCTTCTGGGGAGAAGAAGAAAGAATGAGTAAGATGAGCCAGAGGACTGTTGGGGGCAATGAAGGTATCCTGTATGACATTAGCTCAATGAACTCATGTTATTACATGTTCATCTAGATCCATCGGACACATGCCAGCAAAGAGGAACTCCAGCATAAACCGTTGGTTCTGGGTGCTAATGATGCATCAAAGTGCTGCATGCAGTATACCAAATCACTCTGGGGGAGAATACTAATAGTGGGAAAGGCTACAGGGGCTGGCAGAGAGGTCTATGGGAATTCTTTATGCTAAAATGTGTGATGACCCTGAAACAATTTTTTTAATTAATTAGTTTATTTTTTCTTTTTAATGAACAAACAAAAACAACAAGAACAAACCCCTGTTGCCTCCCCCCTCCCCATGCCTGCCACCCCACCCTCTCCCACTTATTGGCCCTGTCATTCCCCTACACTGGGGCACAGAACCTTCACAGGGCCAAGGGCCTCTCCTCCCATTGATGACCGACTTTGCAATCCTCTACTATACACATGCTGCCAGAACAGTCAGTCCCATCATGTATAGTCCTTGGTTGGTGGTTGAGTCCCTGGGAGCTCTGAGGACATTGGCCAGTCCATATTGTTGTTCGTCCCAAGAGGCTGCAAACCCTTCAACTCCACTGGTTCTTTCTCTAATTCCTTCATTGGGGACCAATAGTCTATTAAAATAGGAAAGGGGAGGGGGCAATATACTATTTTTCCATTCTTATCAACTTTTGATGACTATGTTCACATTCACATATCCTTTTACAGTTTAACATGACACACCTAAGTGGACATGAGGAATCAAGAACAGTATGGCCACCAGGATTGCTTGGGATTCTGCATTCACTAAGAACCCTGACATGAAGACCAAGAATGGGGAAGGACTCAGAGCTCTTGGCTTAAGCCATATGATGGAATGGATAAAAAGAAGTGACTAAGTGGACTCAGCAATAAACACGAGTCCCCATTCTACCACCCTCTCTGAGCCTTCTCTGGAGGGAAGTCAAGGATAATATACGTACATGTGCTCGTGCCTGCCTGCAACCTGGTCTGATCTTATATGTGTACTTAGATGTATATTTCTAAGCATGCAGACTTCATCTGCATGCCATTTGTAGATGGGATATCTACAGATTTATGTCTCCCTCTCTTGGGGTGAGAGCTGCATGCCTGGGCTGATGCGCCTCCATTGCATATGCTAAACCCTGGAAGAACTCTGGCATAGCTCTTTGAGCACTGGGCTATAGCACAAGGGTCAGATGGGCACAGAGGCAGAGCAGAGGACCACAACAACTGTTCAGTGGGCCCCAGAGGTGCCTGTAAACTCAGCCTTTGCTAGTAGCAGTTCTGTCATGGTGCCAAGTCAGTCCTAACTCAGCATCCCTTGGTGAAGTGTTCTTGTGCAGTGGGCAACTGTTGGATAGCTTTTGCCTCCAACTGTAAGAGCCCCTCCTTACAAATCCACAGAGTGCCTTCTGAGGTTATAGAAATATAAAAAATTCCTAGGGAGGGGAAGGAGGAACTCTTCAATGGGACTGATTCCAGGCTGTGCAGGAAACTAGCCAGGTAGCTCTTCAGAGTCACGAGTAGGGCTGAGGATTTTATGGTGATGCAATTGCTCAAGTCAGTCATGCTCCTCCTGTAAGTCACCCTAATAAACTCACTGGCTTAACAAGCTAGACTTGGGAAGAATCATTTCTTTGTCTACCATTGGTGCCATATCTGGAGTTAGTGCTGATTCAAGTTTCCCTGGAGAAACCTAAAGCAGCAACCATCAGTGTGTTGTAGATCCATGATTGCCTGCAGTCTGCATTGGCAATCCTGAGCAAATGAGTGTGCCTCAGAGATCAAGCCCCAGCTCTGCCTTGCCTCTCCCTGCCTCTGGAGGCTGGCCAAGTAGGTCAGCCTCTCCAGACTACTGCCTTCTCAGTTGTACAAGGAGAGACTCCTTCTACCTCTAATAGCCTAAGACATATGGGAAATTGAGAGCATACTCTCTTTCCTTCCCTGTCTCTCCTCTTGAACTTGACCCAGCTCTTCTAGACCACACTAAAACAAAACAAAACAAAACAAAAATCAATTTTAATTATAAAAATCCATTTACTGTATCGATAAATCATTCAGGGCCCAGCCTGGTTGTGGGGAGAAGGTTGCATAGATGCTGGCCTAATGTGTCACTCTCTCCTGCTTTGCTGCTCTGAGACTGCCACCCTCCCCACTCTCTACTTCAATATTCATCTTTGTCATTAAGCTGTGGATTATTAATGAAGTCCTGGGCAGATGGATGGGAGCCCAGATGTTCTGAAACACACTGTGACTGTGTGTAACTTCGTTTCCAATAGACCCTTGACAAGGGATTGTGATGGGCTTCCTCCCCATTTTCCAGCGGTAGGCAGATATGCCTGCTGGGGCCCAGCTTGTTTTTCTATACTGCTCCTTGGTGGAGAGAATAGAAGACCCAGGGACACAAGTGGAAAGAGTTTGCCTCTCCCAGGCTGCTCAGTGGGTGGCAAGACAATGCCACAATGCCACAATGCCACAATGTATTTATCTGGTTCCCTAGGTAACACGTCTTTAAATTAATTAGCTGATCATTTAATATTGTTGTTGGGGTTAGCCCTTACGTGATCAAAGAGAGAGGTGCCATCTGCTTCCGATGGCCATTGATAGGTGAGGAGGGATCTCCTGTGACCTTTGGTGTAGTAATGTACCTGGAGAGGGAGGTGGGATGTTGGGTTAAGGGCTAAAAGCTGCAGAGATGCTTAGTTCTAGAGTTTAAACCATAATCTGTGACTCCCTAAGTCAAGGATTCAAATTTATCACACCACAGGACACTGAAAACTGAGGCTTAGACAAGGATGCAGGCAGAGAACAGCAAGTGACCCAGAGGAACCAGCTCCTTCCTCTAGGGCCATGGGTGAAAACACATGCCAGGCAGGAAGAGTCCACGATTCTCCTTGCACCTCTAGAGCCTTCCTGACCTTCCCTGCCTAGGTCTACTTAGCAGATATGGGAAGCGGAGAGGCTTATGGAAGAGGAAAGACAGCATGGCTAGCTACCACAGGCTACTACCAGTGAAACAATGCTAACATGGCTTGTGAGAGGGACAACAGGGACAACTAATGTGCTCCACTCATTTGAATATCATACCTATTGTAACATAAGTTTCGTAGGGAGTGGGTAGCAACCTTTACACTGTGTATCGCCATTGAGCAATGTAGGTGGGCAACCCCAGGAATCAACATTTGTAAGCAAGTTCCCTGACATCTCAGCCTCAGCATCTTCACTGAGAAATGGAGCTAATGATCCCTACCTTGGTTGATATGAGAGCATCCCAGCAATAGGCTAGATGGAATATTTCATCCCTATTAGCATGTCTTTGAGAAGACAGAAAGGCGATACTACGCAAAATCTACCAACTTGGCCATTTGCTTGCATTGATTTTGTGGGAGAGAAAATTAAAAGCAACATCTAAGATGAGACCCAGGTTTGCTTCTGGAGTCATTGCAGAGACCCTGGGCTCCAAATCTGGGCTGCAGACTTGCCTTCCACACATCAGCAGGGAGACCTTTGAGAAGTCAATTTAACCTCTCTCACCTGCCTCGGGAAGATCTCTGTACCAAGAGTGAAGAGGTGCCGGGCAGGGTCAAAGAGATATTGTATGAAGAAAGCACTTTGGAACCTGCAAGCCTGGAACAGATCTATGGTATCCTTTCATCGGTTACCACTGACCTATCAGCAAGAGGAATTTCAAAGTCACCTCCACTGAGCCTTCTGAAGAGCACAAATGACAGTCACTAGTAATTCTTTTAGCTGTCTTACTCCACTGAGATACTGGATGGAGGAAGTGAGACCATTGCAAACAAAGAAAGCATAAAAAAAAAAAAAGAAGAGATAGCAGCCAGGCCCAGAGACAGACCCCAACGCTTGAGCATCTGCTTAATTAAACTGAAAATTCTGGGCCCAGGATAACTGTTTCTCGGAAATTGAAGTCTCATTGGAGTCCTCTTCCCCACTGCTTTCTCTGCAGCAGATACCTTAGTGACTCTGTTTTTAAGGACAATCAACCTACAGAGCCCAGAGGTGACAATGGAATGGCTATCAGGTGTGAGATTTGGGAAAACTGAGCTTTGTTCTAGAATTTATCTGATTTAGAACTCATCCATTCCTTGTGTCAAAGAGGCACCGTGTGTTTTCATGTGATAGTTAATACTGATTACCAATTTGATAAGATCTATAGTCACTTAAGAGATGAGCTTTTGGGCATGTCTGTGAGGGATGAACTAAATGAAGTAAGCTGAGGTGGAAGACCCCAGCTAAACATGGGAGAAACCACTTCATGGGCTAGCGATCTGAAGTGAACAAAAGAAAGAAATCAGACTGAGAACTACCACTTATCTCTCTGTGACTGGCAAGGTGTGTAGAACAGGCAAGTATGCCCAGGCCCTTGCAGTGGAAATGGAAGTCTACGAAGTCTTGGAAAAACAGGGCAGGGTACAGGTGTAAGTGCTATGTGTGGTAACCCTACCAGACGCACATGTAGGCACTTACCTACCAACAGCCACCAAGAACATGATGTTTGAGTAGGACATTGGGTCTACATGGTGTGGGGAGGCCATGAGCATATGGCCACTGCCTTCCTGGCGAAGACAGGGTAAGTGTCGGGGGTGGGGGGAGTCTTTACTGAAGCATAGAAATGGATGAGGGGAGAGGAAGAAAAGAAAAGGAGGATGTTTGAATGATTTGGAGACAAACATTCGATTCTGTATCCACGTGTGCCTCAGCAGACCTCAGGCATTATGGTAACGATGTCGTCTCTGTTTGCTGGGCTGAATTTAGCTCTGGGGAAGAGAGAAACCTTAGGGTATACACCTGTATTTGGTGAGGTAAGTAGAGGAGTTGAATTTTAAAATCCAATGCAACTATGTCCATTTTTCTGACCTTCCCACCACAGTGAAAACAAACAAATAAACAAAAAACCAATAATAATAATAACAACAACAACAGCAGCAGCAAATTCCGGAACTGTGCTTTAGAGATCCCCAATCTTTGATAGCATTGCTCTAAAGCTGAAGGTTCCCAGGGTCTTCTGATTAAACACTGTGCTAGGTAATGACCAATTTGCTTCTCATCCCTTTTCTTCCCCTTCAAATTACTGATTGTTGTCTGACATTGGAGCCCTGTTTGCCCTTATTAAATTAACAAGCCTACAAAACTCTTAATGAATTGAAACTCATCAAAGGCCTGGAAATGATAGCAGCCTTCAAATTCTTTTCTTTTTCATGTATCTCCCTGTGTGAAATATCTCACTTTCCCATATAGTTCCATTATGTTTACACATTTTCAGGAATATGTAGTTCACCTGAAACAGTAGGGAGTCAGGGCCTCACAGAAGTACAAGGCCTGAAGGACTCAGGCAGTTTCTTGAACCAACATCAAGCTGTTCTGAGCAAGCATAAACCCTTGAGCTGTACCAAGTGTTTCCCATGACCCTCCAAGGATGCCATTGGAATGTTGATGCAATTGAAAAGACAGTCCAGGGTGCAGTTGGCGATCATACACTTGACTTTCTTCCCTTTTCCAGCAACTAAACTGGACTTCTGGGTAATTAAACTTGTGTCTGTACTGGACTTCCACTAGGTTCTGGTGAGTTTATAGGATGGGCACATGGAAACGCAGTCTTTATTGGAGGTGTTCTCCTTTGCCAAAGCCATCTTCAACTACAAGTAAAGGATGTACAGGTGTTCTCATTGAGACCCTAGGCTTTGTGATGGGGCTAATGACAAATCCTGAAAATCTGACTACTAGGCTCAGAGTCCAGAGAATAATATCCACTGAAGTTGAGAGCATTTAAGGGCAAATGCCACTCTGGTTTATTTATTTATTTTTCTTACAAGTCAAAAGACCAGTGAGATGGGCCGAGGAGCTAGTTAAGTCCATAATGTGCTTGCCTCGCAAGCATGAGAAGCTAAGTTTGAGACTCAGACCTGTGTGAAAACGTAAAACACCAGGTGCGTATGATACCAGTCATGGGGAGGCCAAGACAGGCAGATCCTTGTTAACCAGCTAGTCTAGCCCATTTGGTGAATCCCAGGACAGCGAGAGACCCTGTCTCAAAGAAAAAGGTGGCCTGTAACTGAGGAATGACCCTTGGGGCTGTGCCCTGGAATGAGTGTTGACACACATCTAGTCAGATAACGGGGCAACTCTGAACAAATACCCATCCTCGGGTCATCACGGAGGTGCAGTGGCAGCTTGAAAGTTTATGAGAGGTGCTTGATGGAGCTAAAAAAAAATAATGAGTACAGTTCAGGGGAACATTATCCGCTTTGGCGATCAATCACTCCCAAGTTTCAGACAGCGCGTGCATGGTGCATGTCAGGGATGAGGGTGGAGTGAGTACCCATCTCACAGCTTGGCCACTGAACCAGAGTGTCTGGCTCTTCTCTTGTCTGGGAATGCATACACGCCCCAGTGTTCACCGGAGAGGTTTTCTATGGTGGTAGCCTGCTGGGAGACAGCATAGTAGAACACGAGACCACCTTATCTCCCCAGAAAACAGCAACCTTCAGATGCATTTAATACACCTGTGGATGACCTGTTTTCTAGTACGTGAATCCTGGAGCTTGAGTCATTGCAATGAGGAAAAACAGCACTCGAAATGCACAGTTGGTCCTTTGTTTCTGTGGGTTCTACAGCCAACCAACTGCAGACCAAAAGTATTAAATAAACTGTATCTTTACTGAGCTTGTGCAGAACTTCTCTTGCATTTCTATGGCATTAGATATCGTAAGCCTTGTAGAAATGATTTAAAATATGCAGGGATAACTGTACAGGCTATATGAAAAGACTACCCTATTTTATAGAAGAGAGTTGAGCACCTACAGATTCGCTGTCCACTGGGTCTTCTGGAAACAATCAGACAACTATATTAAAAAAAGTATATATATACAGTTGAACAAATTACACCTTAACTCCAAAAGAACCTGTTGCAGACGCTCCCCAATAATCAGGCACAGGAAAAGCTTTGGAGTCTCTGTGCTGATCCGAAAGCTACAATCTGGCTTCCTTTCTCTCATTTTCATAGTAAGACCACCTAAGCCTGCAAGAGCTAATACCACGCAACTCTAACCATACACTACCACCCACAACAAGCAGCCCAAACAGGTAGTGGGGAATCCTGCCAAGACCACTATTGATTGGCTTGCTTGATTAGTTGGTTAATTGAATATCACTGCTTTCTAATATAATTAAAACAAGATAAATACTGGAACTTCATCCTGTGAGCAAGTGCCATTAGTGCTCATGTGCACACCCTGATTAAAAATGTGATCGACCTGAAGGGGAGGATAATTTATGAACTCGCCAGCCTCTGGTGCTACTCTATGGTTAGCGGACTTGAGCTATGACCTGACGGGCATGGGACTTCCTGACTTGTTGTGAGTTCTCTGTTCTCACAGGAAAAGCATTTATTACACAAGGAAATAAATAAGGTGGTTCCTTTTGGCAGATGAACTTACATAGTGCATGCCCCTAGTTCATGTGTAAAATATCAGAGAGGGAAACAGATTATACTAGAGAATCACTCAGAGCTTCCACCTTTGCCCCACTTCCCTAGATCCAATAGAATAGGGGTTTGTAACCTACTTTACCCAATCTTCCATTTTATCATTATTCAGCTTTATCGTGAATGTGAAACTGTGTTTTTAATCACGGACTTCATTATGAAAACCTCCGGAGATATTACTTGAAAGAGACCCAATGTGGTTAGTGGGGAAAGTGAAAACATTATTTATTTAGGGGCTAAGCAGCTCACCCAATGGTAGTGATTCTTAACCTTCCTAATGCTGTGGCCCTTCAGTTCAGTTCCTCACGTTGTGGTGATCCCCAACTATAAGATTGTTTTGTTGCTACTTCATAACTGTAATTTTGCTACTGTAAATGAACTGTAATATAAATATCTGTTCAGATGGTCTTAGGCAACCCCTGGGAAAGGGTTGTTCAATCCCCCAAAGGGTCACAGCCCACAGGTTGAGAACCACTGCCCTATAGGATGCTGAGGCAGCTAACCATCACATGCTTTTGCTTACATGTGCCATGCAGGGGCTTGGTCAATAGGACATTCCCACTGAGCATCTCAGACAGCTGCATCCTGTCTGACATCCTAATCCTCAAAGAGTAAGACTACTAGACCCCCTGGAAGATAAGTTCCTGACCTTCTTCCTTTTTTATGACTTCAGTGAATTAAGGCATGTATCTGGCATGCCATCTGCAGGCATATAGCTGTGAATGAGGTAGACACATGAACGCAGCCTTTCCTTCTTCTGTCTTCTTATTGAAATTTCAGTTGTCCCTGTCAGTAGCAAAGGATAGTAACCCCTCTTTCAGGGCCAGTGGGATGTAATTGAGAAAGTAATTGGAGTCTCTCCAAGGAGAGTGTTATGTAAATCTGAAGTATTATTATTCTGTTAGCTCATGCTCTTTATTTTTGGAATGTATCCAGATGTGCTGACTGGTAAGCAAACATTATAGATTAGAAGGGAATTAAACAATTCAACTCATGAGTCCTAAAGCAGAATGGATCACCACATCTGCTAAGCTTCACAAGTTAGCAGGCTTTTTTTCTTTATCAGTATTGGAGACTGAACATAAGGCCTTGTGCACGCCAGGAAAACACATTACCACTGAGACATACCTCTACTTGCCGTGTGTGTGTGTGTGTGTGTGTGTGTACATTTATGTAGAGATCAAAGGTCAACCTGAAGTGCTTTTTCTCAGGTCCTATCCACCTTCTTCTTGTTGTTTTTTTTTTTGTTTGGGTTTTTTGTTTTGTTTTGTTTTGTTTTGTTTTGTTTTTGAGACAGGGTCTTTTACTAGGACCCAGAAAGTGCAAAGGATCTACCTGTCTCTACTTCTCTAGCACTAGCCTTACAAGCACATACCACCATGCCATTTTTTATTTGTTTAAAATAGTTTTTTCACAACAATGTATTCTGATTATGTTTTCCCCTTCCCAACTCCTCACAGATCCTCCTCTAAGACCTTCTCCCAACTCCCCAACCCCTCAAATTCAGAGCCTTTCTTTCTTTCTCTAATTGCAACACAAACTGGAATCTAAA
>JADRCC010086366.1:0-10455 GCA_019843855.1 Hylomyscus alleni
CTTTCTGATTTCTTTATTGTTTCTATTTCCATTTTTAGATTCTGGATGGTTTTGCTCATTTCCTTCACCTGTTTGATTGTGTTTTCCTGTAGTTCTTTAAGGGATTTTTGTGTTTCCTCTTTAAGAGCCTCTAGCTCTTTACCTGTGTTCTCCTGTATTTCTTTGAGAATGCTATTTATGTCTTTCTTAAGGTCTTGCATCAGCATCATGATAAGTGAGTTTAGATCTGAATCTTGCGTTTCCTGTGTGATGGTGTGTCCAGGACTTGCTATGGTGGGAGAATTGGGTTCTCATGATGCGATGTAACCTTGGTTTGTGTTGTTTATTTTCTTACGTTTGCCCCCAGCCATCTGATTACCTCTAGTGCTATCTGCCCTTGCTAAATCTGACTGGAGTCGGTCCTTCCTGTGATCCTGGTTGTATCAGAACTCCTCAGAGTCAGGCGGTCTCTGTGATCCTGTGATTCTGGGATCCTGTCACCCTGGGCTTTTTAGAGCACCTGGGAGTGCAGTAACTTCCTCTAGGTGTTGTGGGACTGGCTGCAGAGCTTGTGCCCAAGGTCCTCTCAGGAAACTAGGCCAGAGAGACCTGAAGGAACTTGAGCCACTCTGCTGGCAGACTTCCTGTGTGCCTAATCCTAGTTACTCCTGGTGTTGGGACAGATGTTGGGTCCTCCTCACCTCTGATCCTGAGAGTGTCAGAGCCCCTGGAAGTAGAGCTTCCTCTGGGTGTTGTGGGACTGGCTGCAGAACTTGTGCCCAATGTCCGCTCAGGAAACCAGCCAAAAGGTCATTTTTAAAAGTCTGTAGTCCAACTCCCAATAATGGTCAGCAGCAGCTGTGAATGGAAGTCCAAGGATCCAGCAGTTGCTCAGTCCCACAAGGCAAGCAGGCAAGGCAGAGAGCTACTGTTGTCTTCTTTTGGTTGACTACTGAGAGTTTCT
Organism: Hylomyscus alleni; assembly: GCA_019843855.1. Taxonomy (NCBI): domain Eukaryota; kingdom Metazoa; phylum Chordata; class Mammalia; order Rodentia; family Muridae; genus Hylomyscus; species Hylomyscus alleni. Next base: position 944 of record JADRCC010086366.1, read on the forward strand.
TCTAGAATCTCCTAGAAGATTGGTGGCAATGTTGGCCACAAGAGGGCATATCATGCCTGTAGACCTGTCATGGTCCTCCCATTTATAGGCTTGTTTGGTAGTAAAGGCATGGGGGCAATCTTCTATGCCTAGAAGCAGAAACCCAGGAATCAGTTCTCAGTCTTGTGAGACCTTTTTTGGTCTTAAAATTGTTTTTATCAGATCTAGAATCAATAAGGCATTGGAATTATTTGCCACCTGTTTTCATGGTTATCTTTGAGGGGAGGGAGAACCTTCTGAGATGCTGAAAACAACCTCTAGTGGTGCAGTTTTCCCATTTATGCTCTGGGCTTTGGGCTGCCCTGTTTTAGGTTTAAAGGTTCCAGCGGGTTGCCATCCTTGTCCTAATGGGAGCAACAAGCTCTTCTCCAGTGGAAGCCCTTATAGCATTGGGGACAGACTTGTTTTGGGGTTGTTGACATTTCTGATGGAGGGGATCCCCTTATGGCACTCACCTTTCTAGTGTCCCTTTTTGTCACATTTAAAGCAAGACTCCTTCTGCTTTTATTGCTGCTATGAAGGCCTGGGCAATGGATGCAGTAAGATGTGATGCTGTCTCAATATCCTGAGGGGCCACAATCCATGTATCATGGTTTTTATCTTTGAGGCCTTGACAGTTGAGCCTGCATTCAGAAGTCATACACTCCCAAATGATGTTTTTAACAAGGAGGTCTCTGGCTGCAGGGTCAGGAAGTTTTTTTTCTGAGCTCATTTCAGTCCTAAGAATAAAGTCAGAGTCTCTTTTGGTTTTTGGTAGAGGAAAAGTAGGGGGGAGGCGGAGTCTTGTGAGCTGGAAGGCAAGATGATTCTGTTCTAGGCTTGAAGTGAGCAGAGGTACACCTGGTCATAGTACCCTGCTGGCTGAGCTGCTGGCTGAGCTTCTATGGAAAAAGTTGCTTGGCAAAAAGGCTCATCATGGCCCCATGTGATATCACTTCAGCCCTGATTCTGCTTGGCATGCTGAAGGCATTTGTCTCTGTAGAGAGCCTCCCATCATATGAAAAGTAGGCCAGGTAGAGAGGAATGGCAGATATCTCACAAGCCTTAGTGTGTGTTTAAAGTGGTGATTTGACTTTGGAGGAGAGATTTAGTCTAATGGGCATGGATGCTGTCCTCCTTGACTGCCTGCATGAGTTCTTTTAAGTCTTTAGCCTGGTAAGGATACCAATTTAGAGGCTTAGTCCAGGTTAGGGTAGAAATGCCTGGATCTCTGGAACCGTGGCAGAGTCCTAGATGTCAGAGAGTTGCTGGGTAGTGGAAGGAGGGGCAGAGGATGGATTGTGCTGCAGTGAAACAGGGAGGTAAGGGAGGGTACAGGACAGATTGAATGGGGCCAGTGTGTGCTGCTGAGACTGAGAAAGCAATTGTTCTGTGAATCTCCTCTACGCCCTTTTCTAGGGCAGCCAGGTCTGCAACAGGATGGTCCTCAGACATTCATCATCATCATAGTCTTCTGATGGGGGTGGAGGGTTGAAGTGTTCTTGGTGGATCCCAGTTTAGAGGCCAGTGGTGGACAGTAGATGTTAGTGGACAGTAGATATAATGGGCAGAAAACAGGATGGAAAACTTTCCTTCCTGGCTTTCTTGGCAGTAGGTGAGATAAATGACTTGAGTCCACATATCAGGGTTGTGAGGGTCACCTACCATCATCCAGGGGGCGCTGTCTCAAGGACCTCTGGGGCCAGAGGTGAAAGTTTAGGGGTGGAGGGGCATATGGCTCTGCAGAGGATTTTCCAAAATCCTAGATGCAAGCCTGCCCACAAATTTCAGGGAAACTGGATACTACCCTAAGAACTCTTAACTGGTTGTTGCATTACCATTTTTTTTCAAGGAGAGAAAAAGATAGGGTGTTATGGCTACATAAATGGGCTATTGGGGTTTGGGCACAGGGCTAAGGGCCTTCAACCAATGCCAAGAAGTAGCTATGGCCAGAAGGTATCAGTTGCCTCTATACCATACCCAGTACTTCACACTGCTGTAAACCAAAAGTAAGAGAGAGAAGGAAAAAACAGATTGCCAGCTCTAATCACAAGGAGGCCAGATTAGGTGGGGCTGATCAATGTCCCCTGGTAGGAATTGATCACCTTCCTCCTGCATGTCAGTTGCTGTCTGTGCCCCACTTTGTGGGGTCAGCTGCCTGCCTTCCCAAGACCCTAGGCAGACAGCTCATTTAATAGTAGGAAAACAAAGGCTACTTAATCCTCGTTGGGTATATAGGGGCTTTCTGAGTGAGTGTATATCATTGGCCATGACTAAGGCACTGGGGATGCCTCATTTGCATAAGGAGGGATTCTAGGTACTGCTGGACACGTCCTTATAACTCTGTTTTGTGACCTCCTGGGGGGTGTTGTGGGTTAAAATGGTGTCCAGTGTCTGGCCCAGGGCTCAGGCCACTGGGCGAGGCGGGACACAGGAAATTTAACTTTGCTGCTGCCAGGCTGGCGTCTGGGCTGTGAGAAGTGCAGGACCTGGCTCCAGGGGTGGGGGTGGGGTACAGTCTGAGGTCTGCACCACAGATGCCTCTGAGTGTCACAGAAGAGCTGAGATCAGAAAACAGGCTGGATCAGAAAACGGGCCCACAGGGGGTGGGCAAAGGTTGAGGTACAGGGCTATATGAGCCAGGACATGCAGGTCCAGGGCAGGAGGTTGTGATACTATTACTGCCAATCTCAGGATGAGATTTTCAGGGTTTGGACATACCTCAACCCCACTCTTGCTCTGGGCCACCTCCCCATGGCTCCACATCTCTCTGACCCCATGTATTCCCACAATCATTAATTATGTGGACAAAAACGTCCATGTTTTAAGAACATGTTTGGAGGCTCTTGCAGGCATTATGTGCTTGGTTACAAGCTTACTTCATTTATATTTATTTACTATGTGTGATGTATGGCTATATCTTGCATTTGGAAGCCAGAGAAGGCCATTAGGCAGCAGGTATGTTCTATCATTCTCTACCATATTCCCCTGAGAGACAGTCTGCCAAGGAATCTGGATCTAGGTTGGCGGACAGCAAGCTCCAGTCATCCCTGAACCTTTGTTAGCACATGCTGAGTATTCACAGGGTGTATGTGGAGCTGTGAGGAATGTGGAAGTCAACCTTGTGAAGGAAAAGGTGGGATGGAGAGTAAGGTACCACAGGCTCTTGTGACTCCTCAAAGAGTCCCGATCTGCTACACATGGCATTAGATCTAAGATGGCTCCAGGAACACTGGTGAAACAACAAAAAGGAAAAAAGAAAAGAAAACCAGGGCAGAAGCTACTTCCCCCATCCCCATGAAAGTCCTTACAGCTGTAGATACCCCCCTCACTCCTTTTGAGAAACCTCATCAGTCATGGCTTTCATTAGGGCATGGTGATGGTGTGGTGAGATAAGATTGGCCAAAGATTTTAGGGCTTGGGATTGGCTCAAACATTGTATATAAGCTTATGAGCTAGGCAATAAACTCAGATCTGTACCCTGATGCTGGTCTCTGGAGTCTGATTCCCAGAATTCATCACATGACTCCATAGCCTCTCAACCCCCATCTTCAGTCCTGTTCCCATACCTACCTTCTTATATGTATATTATGGATTTAAACTCAGGTTCCTGTGCTTGTCCAGAAGCACTCCTATTTGCTGACAATTTCTCTAGTCCTCTGTTTTCAAGACAGGTTATCATGTAAACTAACTGGCCTCAAACTCACTATTTAGCCAATTCAAAAATGACCTTGAATTTCTGATCTTCTTAATACCATCTCTGAGTATTAGGAACAGTCCCTCTCTCCAGCCACATCTTCCTGCTTCATCCTAAATTGTGGTGGGATTCCAGGTATGTCTCATACAAGGAGCTTTAAAATATTTTTGTTTTCTATTTGTTTTCTGGTCATTATTTTACTGCCAATATTAGATTGTACAGAGGTAAAAGCTGTATCCTTGTTGTGTGTTAATAAAATAAAATAATTTACTGTGTGTGTGTGTGTGTGTGTGTGTGTGTGTGTATGTGTGTATATGTGTGTGTACCAGTGGAGGTTGTCAGAATAAAACTTGAGGGAGTCAGTTCTTTCCTTCCATCCTGTGGGTCCCAGGGATTAAACTCACATTTCAGGCTTGGAGGCAAACGCCTCTACTCACTGAGCTGTCTCCCTGGATCCCTGTTAGATTAAAAAAAAAATGTGTATGTGTGTTTGGATGCACGTGTGTGAAGGCTACAGGAAAACTTCTGGTTGTTGTAGAAAATATTTAATCTCAATTGGGGTATCTTAGATCTTTTAGTTCCCAGATAAAACCTTTATATTTATGATAAGCATTTAAGGCACTAAAGTTGGGCAGATAATCTACCCTCTAAACTTTAGTATCTATTTCCCCATCAATAACCTCGAGTTATAACTTGCTATGTCACATCTGGGCAGCTCTAAACTCCAATTGGCCAACCTAATGGCCATGTTTTTATGACTCACCTACCCCACGGCACTTCTCCTTTCTTCATCTTCTTCTCTCTTCTCCCCCTTGTGGTCCTCCTCCAACCACAAGCTTGGGTACTGAAACTTTACCTACCACTCTTTTGCCCAGCTATAGGCTGTCAAGTATCTTTATTCAACCAATAGTTTTAAATTAAGGAGCAAGGTCATAAACCATTACTTGGTATATTCATAAATCTCTCACCTTGGCTCTATCCCAGAATCCTTTCTCCTACCAGATGTCCTACATTCCAATTTCTTCCTAAGCCATAGGCCATAGGCTTTTAAACTGAGAATAATGCATCCATACAGTACACAAGATCTTCTCTCTACAAGTCCCCTTTTTAGTCCAATAAAAGGTTCTGTTTTTGTTCAAGTAGAAATTGAATAAAATTATATAACTATGAAAACTATAAGGTGTAATATACCTTTACTATATCCAGTTCATAGTATTTGGCAATTAAAGACAAATTTCTATTATCTATACTATCTTGGTTTATTTACATTTTTGTATTTAACTCAATTTCTATCCTAATTTGCATTATTCTAAAAACCTCTTCTTTGACCTAGAACATATTCTTAAATCCTGAACTACTTAAGCTTATAATATGACTATGATTATCTAGTTTTAAACCCCTTCAGATACATGAGAAGAAATAAATATTACCTGAGTATGTAGTAAGTACAGGGACACAGCTTCCAAAAATTATAGAAATGACAGAAGATGGCTGACTGCCTGGACAGTCCCCAATATTGTCTCTATAACATTGGAACATCCATTTTCAGCCTTCTGGCCCAGTATATCTGATAGACATTTTATGAAGCAGAAATTATGAAGGACTTGCTTACCCTGTCTTTCCAGAACTTGGCAGTCAACTTCTCTCCATTCACTTCTCCTTTCTGGACAGCATCTTGTCTGCAGATGAACTTAGGGTATTTTCTTTGCCCAGTGGCTAGCTTGCCACAATTGAAGCAACTCCATATGGAGGTTTTTGATGCTCATCATCCTTTCTCAGCTTGAATGTAGTACTGCTAGGAGTTGACATGCTTCAATGTCAAAAAGATCTTAAATTAATAAAACTATGTTTATATGCCATATTCTGTGAGTCTCTGAGGGTTTTGAATACCATCTACATATTTATAGCATATATGAACAAACATTGCCTGTCTCCAGCTACCTATTATTGGCTCAAACAAGGATGTATATTTCTGTGATAATCTGGACTAGTATCTAATATGACCATGAATTTGGTTGATTATGAACTTGCATTACTTAATTATCTTTAGTTTTTAAAAAATGTTCTGCCTTTCTTTTTCTTTTAAGATTTATTTATTTATTTTATGCCTATGAGTACACTGTAGCTATACAGGTAGTTGTGAGCCTTCTTCTGGTTGTTGGGAATTGACTTTTTTAGGACCTCTGCTTGCTCTGGTCAACCCCACTCCCTCTGGCCCAAAGATAAGTACACTTTATCTGTCTTCAGATGCACCAGAAGAAGGTATCAGATCTCATTACGGGTGGTTGTGAGCCACCATGTGGTTGCTGGGATTTGAACTCAGGACCTTTGGAAGAACAGTCGATGCTCTTACATGCTGAGCCATCTCACCAGCTCATTACTTAATTATCTTAAACAGTTTGTAATACTAACTATTAAAAAGATTGGGACTAAAACTTATATTTCTAAATGAGTTGCATAATACCTATATAAGAGTTGAAATATATATATAATGTTGTAACAAAATCAATATTAAATTTTGTATCAATATACAAAGATTTATACCAATAAAACCTTAAATCTCTATCAATATACAAAATTCTCTACCAATGTAATAAAATATAACCTCAATTTTGCATCAAAATACATAGATTTCCATCAATATAAGATTATGAGCATAACATATTTTTTTGGTTTAAGAATAGATTCAATAACATACTCCTATTTGCTAATTTATTATATTATTTCTATATCCTCTTTTTTTCAATCTTCTTTCCTTTACTTAATAAAGAAAGGAAGATAGTTAAAAGGAAAGGAAAGATAGAAATTCCCGACTCTAAGCTCTCAATATTTCTTTTCCTCCATGCCCAATACCACAGTAATTTATATACATCCCCTAAGTTTGTCTCCATTGATGCCATATGAAAGGATGGTGTATAGTAGTGAATCATGAGAATTCTGTGGCCAACAATATTTATTTGCCATGTAAGTTGTTTCAATAGAGGGTTTGGCAGTATACATTACCAGTGCACTTGATCCTTTTGAATTTCTCCTGTTTGGTTTGCAGCCAAGGTCTTCAGGGGTTCTCCCTCTATCAAATGTGATCCTTACTAGTTTGGAAGGAATCCAAAATCTTTTTGTCTTTCCTGTTAACATGAACCTGTTGGGCTGGGTGTTTGCCTCACCACCTGGGTCCCAGAGTGTCACCAGCAAGCCACTCTAGGGTGATAGAACACAGTCTGAGGATCTCTTGCCCAGCCTGAAGGAAAGGTTCCACTCGTTGCTCTGGCAGGAACAGCTAAAGTGTTAACAGCTTTCCAAAGGGAAGCCTATGTAGGGCTGTCTGCCAGGGTCTCTCCTGCTACCATTGCAGTGGCAGTGAGCTGCGGAATGTGGCCACAAGCCATAGCAATAGCCATTAAGAAAGTGGTGGGGAGTGGTCACAACAGAAGGTGAACTACATTGAGTAGCTAGCTGGAGGCAGCCAATAGCTTCAGCAGCAAGTGGGGTCTCATGTCTGCCCTGCTGGGCAGATTGGAGGTCTAACCATGAATGCTTCAGGAGAGAAAGCTCTTCCCCAGAGTGTTACAGCTCAATAAAACAGTCACCCTCAAGCAATTTTGGGTGAAATAACTTGTGCACTTTATTTCATGTGGATATAGGACCTTATAAACATTTTTGGGGTAAGGCAGGATCCAGTGGTAGATGCTTCCTATTGGCTCAGTCTGAGAGGTCTGATGCTCTATTTGTATGGGAAAGGATTTCAGTGTCCATAGTGACGGATTGTCATGGCTCTCTCAATGGGGTGTCGTCGTTCCAGGATCAGTAGAGCCTGGCAGGGAACTGGTTCCATGTCTACTGTTCTCAATTCTGAGATTCCTCAGGGTTTTGAACCTGCTCAACCTTACCAGTTCTTCTGTCTGGTGGTATATTCCACTTGCCCCACAACTTAGAACCTCTCTCCCAACAAAGCATGCATTTGGTCCAGCAGTTTGAAGTCATTAAAAGTATAGACTGATTCAATCTAGTAGCCTTTTTTTCTGTTTAGGTCTGCTTTATTTTGTCATCTCTCAAAGAGGCTGTACCATATCATCATAACCATTGAATTTAGAATCATCTTCATTTTGATAATTTAAAACAAGTAAAACTATTTAAAACTATTATTATTACTATTATTGTTGTTGTTATTGTGGTGGTTATTAATGGAGACAGAGTTTCTCTGTGTAGCCCAGACTAATTTGGATTTGCTCTGTAGATTAGGTAGGCCTCGAACTCACAAGGAACCTATTTTTGTTTGCTTTGGTCTCTCAAATATTGAGATCAAAGGCATGAATTTAATTATTTAGTATCTATGCCCCTGCAAAATACTTATATCAATTTTTATTTCTTTCTCCTCTCTTTGCATATTATTATCCATATGGATTTCTTACCCTTTCCTCTCTTAATTTAATATCCTGTTCTGTATTCATTTTCATTCAAATTCCCTTGCATTTAGTGTATTCTCAAGTAACATTGCATCTGCTTAGAGGTTTTGCCTTGGGTTTGTGTGTTATGCCCTAGAGTGAGCTGTAACCAGTTCTCCCATGGGAGCCTAAGTTTGAAGAGACTAGTTGCTCAGATAATTGTTGACACCCTACCTTATTGGGGGTAGATAGCAAATCACCAATCTATGCCATTTTAAATTAGACCATTGTCTGTCAGTGTATCCAATTGAATACTCTGATGACATCCCATTTAGACCTCATTTGGCAATAATTCCTTGTCTTTTTAAATTTCAAACAATTTATTATCCCTATGAAATGTGTGTTTATTTGATTTATCTCCTCTGAGAAAAAACATTTTTATTATGTATTGCCAAGCTGATAATTATCATGATATACAGTTAATAAGCTTAACAGTATTATTCTTTATTCTCTTGTCCAGAGGTCTCTGGATTCCTTACATTGACTTGCAGAATATATCTTTTCTAGGGCAAAATGCTTTTTGGCAACAGAAAAAGCATTAGCTTTTAAATAGAAATTATAAACATACCTTATGTGACTAAATATACCTCTATTATACTTTCTCCTTATATAAATTTAAGATTGATGTGAACTAAGGTCATTCCTAATTATTATTAAGCATAGTAACTTAAAGAAAAAAATGTGTCATTTTGAATTTTAGACTGTCCTTTGCAAGTACTGTATTTATAAGCAGAGGGTCCTGCTCTGACTTTATTGCATAGACCAGACTGTTCTAGAATTCACAGAGATCTGCCTGTCTCTGTATCTTCTGTTGTAGCTCAGAAGCCGTGCTGTACTTGGCCACGTTCCTGTTCCTTTGTTTACAGGGAGAGGCATTTCAGCCTTCTGTCTGATTCTGACTGCAACAGCCAACTTAGGGGTGCATTTTTACACATCATAAATGCAGAGCATTAATTCCCATAGGACAGGATTGGGCTGATGTGCTGTGCCAAGCTTGGGAGAACCTGAAATGGGTTATCCTGTAACTGTGGTCTCCTAGAAGACTGCATAGATTTTGCCATCCATAGCTGCACGAGCTGCATTTCAGCTGTGTGTAACCCAGAGCTGGTTCCTCTCCCTCAGTCACTGCCACTTGTGTTTTGCCCTTATAGAAGCTTCAACTTCTGTGGTTTGTTTTTAAATCTAGTAGGGGCTTCTTTAAAAAGCCCCCTTTCATGCTATCTCTCTGCAGCTTCTCCTCCTTGGCTAGGAAATCTCCTTCCCAGCCACTTGTCTTGCACTGTTCTGGGAAGAAGCTTTGGCTTATGGTCCTCTCTCTCTCTCTCTCTCTCTCTCTCTCTCTCTCTCTCTCTCTC
>JADRCC010086414.1:0-19163 GCA_019843855.1 Hylomyscus alleni
CACACACACACACACACACACACACACACACACACACACACACGTTTAAAAACAACAACTAATTTCTAGTCCTAATCCTTTAAATGTAAAATGAGAGAAGTATTAATCTGAATAAGTCTTTAGAGCACTGGATCTCAACCTGTGGGTCAAACAATCCTTTCACAGGGCTCTCCTATGACCATTGAAAAACACAGATATTTATTTACATTATGATTCCCAGCAGTAGAAAAATTATAGCTATGAAGTAGTATCAAAAATAATTTAATGGTTGGGGATCACCACAACAGGACAACTAAATTAAAGGGTCACAGAATTAGGAAGGTTGAGAATTTCTGTTTTGGAGCATGTTGGTTTCAGTTTCCATAATGTTTGTTCAACCTTTTCTGTTGAATTACATCTGTTAGATGAAGATATTGTCTTCCTCTTCAATATGACGTTCTTAAGACCTCACAGCTTTAGGTTCTAAAGAAATCTTTTTTGAACCTATAAGTAAGTAAGTCTGAGATAGTCATTGAGAAATAGAAAGAAAAGTAAGGTTGTCTCTGTCACTGAAGAGTTCATATGATGAAGAAATAAACAGAACTATGTTCAGGAGTTGTACTTCAGTCTTAGATAGGTTCTAATAAAGGTGGGAGCAAAGAGAGAAGAACTTCTCGTGAACTAAAGATTGGTCCACAGGATAGGAAGGGTCTGATTCCTCATGTTCAAAGGAAAAGCAAATAAATGTGTGTATCATGTCTTATTAATGCCGTAGCAACAGTAGGAACCATGAGGATGACAAAGTCCCCAAGTCAGCAGACACTCACATTACTTAACCACACTAAGGAAAGCCTTGTGTCCTTTCTTGTGTGGCTGGTTACATGAATTCAGCCTGATTCCCCATTTTTCCTGTATCCATATTTGTGTTTAAGGGTAGTCACATCACTCTGGTTCTCACCTTGTATGTGATTTGTATGGTTCTTTCCAAGACTCTGTAAGATCACAAAGACATTAATCATCCATTCTTGTGGATGTTGTAGAGATCTAAGTGTCAGCGGGGCCAGCCAGGCTCCTTAGACAGTTCTAGGTAGGACCCTTTCCAAGTATCTGCTAATAATTTTGGTAGTTTCCTTGGTCCACACTTCAAAACTCCAGGCTGAATACAGTCTTTACCACTTCACATGTCTGTTTGCATATGTTCTTATTCTATGAAGACTCCAGTTACATTGTGTCTGGGGTCTACTCTGTTCCAGTGTGATTGTATATTAAGGGATTCATCTATACTGTTCTTAATTCCAAACAAAGTCACAGTCTAAAGTACTAGGGAGTCAACAATCCAAAACACAGATACTGGGGGTAAGAACATATTTCAGTTTAGGAAACTTGTTTTATCTAATAGGTATTTGAAAAACGTGATGAAACAGGGGTTTAAAATAGATTCACATAAGTGCCTGCTCTCTTCTGCAGCCTTGAGAAACCTGCCACATGAGCCTATGAACAAGCTCAAACTGGTCTGCTGGATAATGGAGACACAGGGTACACTGCCTCCATGACAAGCTGACAGACAGCCACTCTCCATAACACTGAGTCTAGACTGACTGGCAGCTGACCTAGATGGAAGTGCAGTAAAGACCAACTAAGCCAAATTCAAGCTGCGTGGCGCTAAGTAAACCTGCTGTAACCAAAAAGTTGGAGCATTTTGTTGAATGGTCATGGATAATGCATTGTACTCAGAAGGGCACCAGAAAGGTTTAATTTCTTAACTCTCCAGTTTTTCCTAAACTTTCTAATGTTGCTAACTAGTAGCAACAATAAGTTTGCTGAAATCACAGACTACTCTGAGCTGTTCAATTGCACCATTCCCAAGTCAGATTCCTGGGGTTAGCAAAGACATTTCTGCATTGAAAAGTGTCTTAAAAACAGCACCCTATTCTATCCCATGGGAAAGGAAAGAAAAAAGAACACCTCCTAATTAAAGTACCATTCCTTTCTAGAGTCTGGAAAACTGTCAGTATTTTTAAAATCACCATTTATTTGCAAGCAAGCAGATGTGTAACTCAGCAAGCTCACCATCTGTCTTTCAGATCATAGATACATCAGTCATAACTTAATATGGATTTTTTTACTTTAAATATTTTATCACATAGATTCATTGCCTTGCAAGAGAAAGGACACTATGTGCTTTTTACTTTAACCTCTCAGCAGCAGTGCAGAAAAACACCGTGTATGCTTCCCATCTATCTATGCTTCCTTCTGTTCACACTAATGAGGAAAGGTTCATGGTTTCTTAAACAATTCTTTTATTTTGCTATTTCTTCCTGCTCTGTCACCTTATAGCATACTCTGTCTACCCAACCCTACTCATGCCCCTCTCTGCTAGCTATTTTGCTACAGGCTGAAAACATCATATTTCCTTTGACATGTACATATAGAAAGGTAATACCCACATGCTACTTTGGCCTTTCCTGAACTGTGTTAAGGAGTCTAGCCTTCATAGACATAATAGTCCTTTGCTGTATCTTCAGTAAGAATAAAAGATCCAGTAAGCACAGGGTTTATTACTATTCTCAAGTTTTCTATGCCCAAGGTAGAAAGCACTAAAACACCTGACTTTACAGGAACAGAATTATGTAGAATCAGAAATATAATGGAAATATAAGGAGACATTGCTGCAACTGTGCTTTGCCTGGGAAAACTACTATTAAAGCACTCTAAAGAAGCAATTACTAAATTCCACTAAGTTCTATTAGCAAGATCGTGCCTGGGTGATAAACAGCAGAAACAGAGGATTTGCTTTCACACATAAAGCCTCACTTAGGTCTCAAAACCAACTGTTGGGGAAGCTGTTGCTGGAGATGGCTGAGGAGGTGACCTGATTCCCTATAGGTTCTCCCAGTCTTAATAGTCACATTACTCTCAAATGTGTTTTCCTAGAAAGTGTCTGGTCAGGAAGATGGCGCCAGTATCCTCCACCAGAGGAGAACCTGTGATCATTTTCTTTGAACTCCTACTGGCCCTTGTTTGTTGGGCTGGGGTGTGCCTCCATGGTGGACATTGCTATAGCAATGCAACTGTTTCTGAAGAACTTCATTGTGGGTTAGTGGTTTTCTGAGCCCTTATATCTTGGTTTGAGTGCAGATTGTCTAACATACGTGTTGCTTGGAATTGGAAGGTGTGGGACTTTTAAGAAGAGTAACTAGTCATAGAGGTCATTCGTTTAGATGAAGGTCAACTGAACCTCTCCTTTGGGAGTAAAGGGTTTCTCATGGGAATCTGTTTATTTCTTGCCTCAAAGCCTGAACTGGCCCCTCCTGGTCTCTATTTGGCTTCTTGCTTTGAGATGCTTTGTTTCCATACATGGTCCCATCTTTGCTATCAGCCATCACCTATCAGGTGATGTAGCCAAGGTTTTCTTGTCAGAGCCTGACAACTATGTTTGGATTTTAGCATCCACCAGTATAAATTAAACAACTACTTTCTTCTCAAACCATCTTGCCTCAGGTGTGATGATATGGCATCTAAAACTGGAAAATACAGCTAACACCATCTTAGCACGTGAGTACAAATTTCCAAAAAAATCAAAAAAGCTATAATATCTCAAGTAAGCTGATAAGTTCAAATCCTAGCTTCTCATTTACTGGTAGTTAATGTCAATTAATTTCTTGCATAAAATGCTGATGGTGCTTTTCACAATCTCTCATAATGAAGCAGGACATGAGAGAAGGTGCCATTCTTTGGCCTCCACACACACTTGGAAGAAAATAATTGGACATCTTGCTGCCATAAAGGATTTTCTGCCATAAACATTTTTATTGCTTTCTGAGATTTCAAATATCATTAAATTAAAATGCAAAGTAATAATTATAATATATTTAAAGTACAGAGCAACTTAAGAGCATATAAAAGTAGACATGCTTGAAAGGAAGGAGCAGGCCAGAGTGCTGAGACTAGACTCATGACTAGTGCTCATGACTAGACAATACAGGAGGAAGGTTTTAAAAAGTTATAGTTCAAATCTCTTCCAAAGAGGTCATGACCATAGTTTATATGACCTCCATTTTTATTCTCCATTTGTCAGTTGCAAAGCTGTCTAAATCTAGCTCTTAATCTCTTTATTGACAAAGTAATTTGTCATTTCATAGTATTAAAGAGTTATTTTAATATCCTACAAATGTCAAATATTTCCTTTTTGTTTGTTTGTTTTCATGTGTGCAACTTGATGTGCATGTGGGGCATTCATGTTCACATTTGTGTGAGCACACACGGGAAGCTGAGCTTTTGGAGGCCCAAGATTGATATAGGGATTAAGATGTTGGGATTACCGATCATTAACTGAGTCAGAGTCAACCAGCACACTCTGAGGTTCCCTATCTACAGCTTTCTAGGCTAGAGTTAGAAAGTGCTCTGCCACACCTATTCAGCACTTACAAGGGTGCTGGGGAGCCAAATGTCTGTCTTCAGCCCTATATAGTTTAACTGCTGAACCATCTCCCCAATTAAAAGCTAAATTTTTAAGAAGAAGCAAATTAAAATACCTTAGTTTTCCAGTTCTCCTTTTGATTATTTCCAAAGTAAGCTTGCATGTGCCTATCTGTTATCATCTACTTACCTACCTACCTCTATCTGTGGTTGTGCATGTATGAATGTTCATAACAAACCTATCTACCTATCTGTCTATATGTGTGTGTTATTTTTCTACATATCTGTATAAATACACATCTATTATCTACCTATTGATCTCACATATATACTTGTAGATCTATTTGTCTTAAAATCTTCATTTGATAATATAAATATATGTATATTTGAATAACAACAACACTTTACATCACTTGTCTTTGCTTCTTCACACAGTTCCAGGATACCTCAGTGCTTTGTAAGCCCCTCTAGGATGGAACTGATCATTTCAAGGGAGAAGACTCAAGTATATGCCACCTTCTCCACACACACCCCTTTTTTATATAAAAGAAATATTTAATTAGGGCTTGCTTACAGTTTTAGAGGTTTAGTCCATTTTCAGCATGCTGGGGAGCATGGTGGCACACAGGCAGACATGGTTAGAGAGGGAGCTGAGAGTTCTACATCTGGATCTGCAGGCAGCAGGAGAGCAAGCCATACACCCGGCTTGGGCTTCTGATACCTCAAAGCCCACCCCCTGTGACACACTTCCTCAAACATAGCCACACTTACTGCAACAAGCTCACACTTCCTCATCTTTCTAAGTAGCTGCACTTCTTGATGAATAAGTATTCAAATATATGAGTCTATGGGGCTGTTCTTATCCAAACCACCAACTGGCTCCAAGATTTCTAAAACAGTAAATCAGGTAAGCAGCCTTTGTGATTGCTCAAGTTTAATACTGCAAAATGATAAGTGTGGTGAAAACTTATTTGCTTTTTATTTTGTAGTTAAATGAAAGACATTTACCTTCTCCATCTCTTGATCTCAGTTTGTCACTCTCTGCACAAGATCAATGGCACATCACTGATTTCAGAGCTTCACATATGATTCTGTCATGTCTCCTGCAGAAGAATCCACATTGCATTTTGTGCCATTGTCTTAAGCAAATTGTGTTTGTAATTCATTTATTTAGGTGCCAGTCTCTTCTAGGGTTAGAGCTATTTTCAAGAAATTGAATACAATTTGGGAATCATAAAACATTTATTGAACAAATAAAATAGCAATGTTGATGGTGATGACAGCAGCTAATTTTTCTTAAGCATTTCCTGTCTTTCATGTGATTTTTGGCTTCCTATTTATGTGAACTAATTTTATAGATGCTACAGCTCTATGAGACAGATATTGTTATGATTACATTATAAATTAGGGAACAGAAGCACAGAATATCTGTTAGATTAATTTCTAGGTACCAAGATTCAGAGTCAAAATTGAACACCATCTGTTCTCATCAAATAGTTAAACACTACTTTAGGCTGCCTTTTCTATAGGAGTGTATAAAAATATGTGAAAAAAACAGTTGGGGGAAACATTAAAAGAAGTGAAAAAAATCCCACTCAAAATTCTTATTTACCTATTATCACACAGTCTGTCTTACATCCTTGTTCTGGAACCTGAAAGTATATTACATTACATAGCAGAAGTAGTTTGAGTCTTTCCCTAGACTAGCCTAGAAAATCCAACATCACAAGATAAGTCCTTTGCAGTGAAAAAAATCCACAGGAGCCAACGAGCTCTATGGAGGCTACCACAAGCTAGCTGCTTTTGAAAATGGAGAGGGGAAACAGGCAGCTGAATGTAGAGTTTTCTAAGGTTGGATGAGTTAGTCAGTTTTCTATCCCTATAATAAACACAGGTTATGAGCAACGTATGAAGAATAAGGTTTGTTCAGGCCTTCAGCTTCAGGTGTTCAAGTCCTTGAACAATTGGCCCAAAGACTTTTTACCCATGATGTCACATTAAAAGGAGTGTATGGCATAACAGAAGTCCTCACCACTGGAAAGCAAAACAGAAGCTAACAAGGCTGGCATCCTAAAGAACATGCCCAGAGTGACATACAAACTTCCATTAGGCATAGCCAATTAAACTCTCATAAAGCCTAGAAGGAACACATCCTCTCAATACCTGGGCTGTAACCTAGTGAAACCGAACTTAAAGAAAGACAAAAGAATAAATTCATTATTAGGAAACTAATATTCTAGGTAGAGGAACCTGATAGCATAGGAAATATCAGCCTTGGAGAAGCATGATTTGATGTGTTAGCTGCGATTAGGGCAATCAGAATTTTGACTTTGATAAGAGAAGGGATAATAATTACCATTGCATTTGTTCCGTAAAGATGAGACTTAGTCTACAATGGAAATTTTTAAGTCCTAGGAGGTGTTGCCTTAGAAGACTCATTCAGAAGATGTAACATTATCATTGAGGCAAATTATAATGGAAATGTGAGGGAGATAATAGGAGAAGAAATTGAAGACTTAGGATTAAAGGAATGACCAAGTTGGTAGATAGTGGACTTTCTTTCTTTTCTTTTCTTTTCTTTTCTTTTCTTTTCTTTTCTTTTTTCTTTTCTTTTCTTTTCTTTTCTTTTCTTTTCTTTTTTCTTTTCTTTTCTTTTCTTTTCTTTTCCTTTCTTTCCTTTTCTTTCTTCCATTTTCCTGTTTTTCTACTATTTTTCTTTTTTAAATTTTTTTAAATTTTTAAATTTTATTTTATTTTTATTGGATATTTTCCTTATTTACATTTGAAATGTTATCCTCTTTCCTGAATTTCCTCCATCCCAGAAACATCCTAGCACATCTTTCCTCCCCCTGCTTCTATGAGGGTGTTCCTCCTCCTACCCACCCAATCCCAACTCCCTGCCCTTGATTCCTCTACACTGGGCCATCTACTGAGCTTTCATGGAACCAAGGACTTCTCCTTAAATCAGTGCATGACAAGGCCATCCTCTGCTACACATGTAACTGGAGCTATTTGTACACCTTTGTTGATGGCTTAGTTCCTGGGAGTTCTGGAGGATTCTGGTAGATTGATATTGTTGTTCTGCCTATGAGGTTGCAAACACCTTCAACACCTTCAGTTCTTTCTCTAACTCATCTATTCGGGAACCCACACTCAGTCCAATGTTTGACTGATAACATCTGTCTCTGTATTTGAAGGCTCTAGCAGGGACTCTCAGAAGACAGCCATATCAAGGTCCTTTCAGCATGTACATCTTGGCATCCACAATAGTGTCTGTATTTGGTGACAGAATATGAGATGAATCCCCAGGTGGGACTGTCTCTGGGTGGCCTTTCCTTTAATCTCTGCTCTATACTTTATCTCCATATTTGCTTCTATGAGTATTTTGTTCTCCTTCTAAGAAGGACCAAAGCACCCAAATTTTGGTCTTCCTTCTTATTGAGCTTCATGTGGTTTGTGAATTATGTCCTGGTTATTAGAAACTTTTGGACTAATATCCACTTATCAGTGAGTGCATACCATATCAGTTCTTTTGCCATTGGATTACCTCACTCAGGGTGATATTTTCTAGTTCTATCCATTTTCCTAAGAATTTCATGAATTTATCATTTTTAATAGTTTAGTAGTACTCCATTGTGTAAATATTCCACATTTTCTGTATCCACTCCTCTGTTGAAGGCCATCTGGATTCTTTCCAGCTCCTGGCTATTATAAATAAGGCTGCTAGGAACATAGTGGAACATGTGTCCTTATTACATGTTGGAGCATCTTCTGGATGTATGCCCAGGAGTAGTATATCTGGATCCTCAGGCAATACTATGTTCAATTTTCTGAGAAATCACCAGACTGATTTCCAGAGTGGTTGTACCAGCTAGCAGTACCATGAACAATGGAGGAGTGTTCCTCTTTCTCCACATCCTCGCCAGCATCTGCTATCAACTGAGTTTTTTATTTTAGCCATTCTAACTGGTGTGAGGTGGAATCTCAGGGTTGTTTTGATTTGCATTTCCCTGATAACTAAGGATGTTGAACATTTCTTTAGGTGCTTCTCTGCCTCTAGGGCAGTGGTCTGATCAGGCAACCTGGGCCCACTTGAGTAATAGGTGTGGAACCCCAAAGCCACTGTGAGAGATAGTTTCTGCCTGGAAGGGACTGAAGGAGTTCTGCATGACTCCTGGAACCCTAGCTCCTGTTTCAGTCACAACCTCTCACAGCTCTCTGCAGGAGATGTGTGCTCTGTCAAGTAGACAATGCCCCAAGCTCCCAGCATTCTAGCTGGGACCCCAGTCATCTGACCACAGCCAGATAGTCCCTCCTCATACAATATAAAGGATGGTTTGCCCTGTTTGCTCTCCCTTGTTCCTTGTCTTCTCTTGCTTTCTTTCTTCCCCTCTTGTCCTCTTGTCCTCCTTTCTTGCTTCATTTCTTACTCTCTTGCCCTCTCTCTCTCTCCTCTTTTCCTCTCCTTCCTCTCCCTTCTCTCTCTCTTTCTACGGTCATGACTGGCCTCTTTTCTCTTTCCTATAATGAAATATCTCACGATTATGCATTGCCTCCTTTCAACTAATGCTTTGTGCAGCCAGGCATTGGCAGTAGAGAGGCCCGGGCCTCAGTAGCAGAGTCGGGACCCCAGGCCCAACAACTTATGCTTGATGTGCTGCTCGAGCAGTCTGGATCACACCAATCGAATACTGCAAGAGGTGGCACCCAGGACCAGCAACTCTTCTGCCTAGTGTTAGCACAAAACAGTCATGCTGCCCCCTTTTTCCCCAATCCCCTTTTCCCTCATTCCTAGTCCCTTTGCAACATCCAGCAGTGTCTGTGATATCCAAGAAGCACCCCCTTGCCCACTCCCCCGTGGGGCTGAGTGTTCAGGCAGACACCTTATACCTGTGCTGCCAGAACATGGAAACTATGGCTGTGTATTAGGTCATTCTACCCTTTAACCTTTGTTTCCTGCCCATGGCGGTCCCCTGGTCACACAGTCAGTGTGAGCATGGCAGAGAGAGTGCATCTGCTCCTGTGGAGTTAGGCATAAATGGTGAGTAACCTAGTTCAAAACCAAACATTCCTTTCTCTCTCTCTTCCCCCCTTCCTCCATTGAAAATACAGGTTTCTGCTGGGCAGACTCCTCCTTGGCCTGCTTCAGCTTCCCTTGCTCTCTGTTGTACATCTGTACAAATGGCTCAAATCTCTGCTCTCTGCCTCTCCCCCAGCCAATATAGAAAGCTGCCTTTCAGCTAGCAGAGCTTTCTCTGAGCTCTCTGCTTCCTCTACCTGCCAGCTAACAGCTTCCATCTTCACCCTCATACTGGCTAGCAGGCTATTGCTGCTTTGGACAGAAGTCTGTCACTCAACCCTCTACACCTTAAACTTTTTTCAAGGTTAAACTTCACCACCTGCTTTTCAAGAAAAAAAGAAGTGGGGAACACAGGGACCTGCCTGCTAGACACACCTCACTCATCTAAGCCTGCCAAAACTGCTGCACCAGAGGTTTTGCTTGCTTGCTCCCTCTACAGGAATAGCTAAATTTCACTTTTCAACCCGAAATTTTCTTGCTTCTTTATTTAAACATTTATTTTTCACCCTAACATGCATAATGTATGTCAACAAAGGTTTTAACTTGCTTAAGATTCCTTTTAAGGTTCAAAAGTCACCTAATTACTTCCACAGGTCAAATCAACTATGCTGTTTATCATCATTCAATCCTTAATTAACAACCAGGTTCCTTTCATAGAAAAACTGTTACTGTCTATCCCAGAGACATGATTTTCTTCCTCAGCCACCTGAAAGCAGACTTAAAAGATTCCTTCAAGGACTAAATCCCTCACAAATCCTTGCTTTCTAAGATCCTAGCAACAATCCATGCTGTGCTCCCAAACAAACCATCACAGGCTTAACTTTCCTATCCACCTATGCAGACATCCTTCTGCTAGGGTCCTGCTCTTTTGTCATAATTATACTACAGGTTTACCCCTACAAAGGAGGACAGTGCCTGCAGCTGCAGATCCACCAAAGACAGCGCCATCTCCTGGGACCTGCAGACAACAAAGCAGCCTTCCTCCAGACACCTCATCTGACTGAAGACTCCCTAAACATGCACTGAACCCCACAGAGGACAGACAACAGACTTGGGAACTTCCAGCTACAAATGAACTCTTTGTCAAAGCCAAATGGCTGCTGAACTTATGTGATAGTAATGAAAACATAATGTCTATCTATATTAATTAATTGCTGTTCAAAACTGATGTTATTACCCTCAAACTGTATCACCCTTGGAACATTGATTATATAATCCCTTGCCTTGCCTACTATCCTCACCCTCTGGCTTAATTATGTTACTCTGCTGTCCTATATGATTTCTTCTAATACTTTCACCCCACCCAAAATTTTCACCACAATGATACAATCTCTCCAGGGCCCCTATACATTTCTCAACATAGTAGACAATTATTCTGATGACACTGCTGCCTTATAAAAAGAAAAAGGGAGAGTTGTAGGGCAGTGGTCTGATCAGGCAACCTGGGCCCAGTCAACTAATAGGTCTTGAATGCCAAAGTCCCAGTGGGAGATAGTTTCTGCCTGGAAGGGACTGAAGGAGTTCAGCCATGACTCCTGGGATCCTGGCTCCTGTTTCAGTCACAACCTCTCACAGCCCCCTGCAGGACATGTGTGCTCTGTCAAGTGGACAATGCCCTAAGCTCCCAGCAGTCTAGCTGGACCCTACCCCCAGTCACCTGACCACAGCCAGATAGCCCTGCCTCACAAAATATAAGGGGGGGTTGCCCCAACCACTCTCTCTTGCTCTTTGTCTTCTCTTGCTTCCTTTCTTCTTCTCTTGTCCTCTTGCCCTCCTCTCTTGCTTCCTTTCTTACTCTCTTGCCCCCCCTCTCTCCTTCTCTTCTCCTCTCCTTCCTCACCTTTCTCTCTCCACGATCATGATTAGCCTTTTTACTCTTTCTTATAATAAAATATCTCATGATTATGCATTGCCTCCATTTAACTAACACACTGTCCGACACCAGGTATCAGCAACAGAGAGACACAGACCCATCATCAGCTTAGAAAACATGGACCAACATTGGTCATTCGATATTCCTCTGTTGAAAATTCTTTGTTTAACTCTGTACCACATTTTAATAGGGTTGTTTGGTTCTCTGAAGTCTAGCTTCTTGAGTTCTTTGTATATATTAGATATTAGCCATCTACTGGATATAGGGTTGCTAAAGATCTTTTCCCAATCTGTTGGTTGCTTTTTTGTCTTATTGACAGTGTCCTTTGCCTTACATAACTTTTCAATTTTCTGAGGTCCCACTTGTCAATTCTTGATGTTACAGCACAAGCTGTTGGTGGTTCTGTTCAGGAATTTTTCCCCAATACCCATATGTTCAAGGCTCTTCCCCTCTTTCTCCTCTCTTAAGTTTCAGTGTATCTGATTTTATTTGGAGGTCTTTGATCCACTTGGACTTGAGCTTTGTACAAGGAGATAGGAATGGATCAATTTGCATTCTTCTACATGCTTACCACCAGTTGAACCAGCAACAATTGTTAAAAATACTGTCTTTTCCCAACTGAATAGTTTTAGCTCCTTTGTCAAAGATCAAGTGACCATATGTGTGTGGGTTCTTTTCTGGGTCTTTAGTTCGATTCCATTGATCTTCCTGTCTCTGTTCCAATACCATGCAGTTTTTATCACTGTTGCTCTGTAGTACCTCTTGAGGTTAGGGATGGTGATTTCCCCCAGTTCTTTTACTGTTGAGAATAGTTTTTGCAATCCTGTTTTTTTGTTATTCTGAATGAATTTGCAAATTGCTCTTTCTAATTTTATGAAGAATTGAGTTGTAATTTTTATGGGGATTTCATTGAATCTGTAGATTGCTTTTGGCAAGATGGCCATTTTTACTATATTAATCCTGCCAATCCATGGGCATGGGAGATCTCTCCATCTTCTGATATCTACTTTGGTTTCTTTCTTCAGAGACTTGAAGTTCTTATCACATAGATCTTTCACTTGCTTGGTTAGAGTCACACCAAGGTATGTAATATTATTTGTGGCTATTGTGAAGGGTATCATTTCCCTAATTTCTTTCTGAGCCTATTTATCCTTTGAGTAGAGGAAGGCTACTAATTTGTTTAAGTTAATTTTCTATTCAGCCACTTTGCTGAAGTTGTTTTTAAGCTTTTGGAGTTCTCTGGTGTAATTTTTGGGATCACTTAAGTATACAGTCATATCATCTGCAAATAGTGATAATTTGACTTTTTCCTTTCCAGTTTGTACCCCCTTTACCTTCTTTTGTTGTCTAATTGCCCTAGCTAGAACTATGTAGAATAGGTAGGGAGAAAGTGGGCAGCCTTGTCTAGCCCCTGATTTTAGTGGGATTGCTTCAAGTATCTCTCTATTCAGTTTTATGTTGGCTTCTGGATGCTTTATATTGTTTTGTTTTTACTATGTTTAGTTATGGGTCTTGAATTCCTCATCTTTCCAAGACTTTAACATGAATGGGTGGTGAATTTTGACAAATGCTTTTCAGCATCTAATGAAATAATCTAGTGTTTTTTTTCCTTTGAGTTTGTCTTTGTAATGATTACATTGATGGATTTCCATATATTGAACCATCCCTACATCCCTATGATGAAGCCTACTTAATCGTGGTGAATGATCATTTTGATATGTTCTTGGATTCAATTGGCAAGAATTTTATTGAGTATTTTTGCCACAATGTTCATAAGGGAGATTGATCTGAAGTTCTCTTTCTTCATTTGGTCTTTGTGTAGTTTAGGTATAAGCATAATTGTGGCTTCATAGAATGAATTGGGTAGTGTAGCTTCTGTGTCTATTTTGTGGAATAGTTTGAATAGTATTGGTATTAGGTCTTCTTCAGAGGTCTGATTGAAATGTCCACTGAACCAATCTAGTCCTGGGCTTCTTTTTTTTTCTTTTTTTTTTTTTGTTGGGAAATTTTTTATGACTGCTTCTATTTCTTTAGGAGTTATGGAACTGTTTGTTTTGTTTTGTTTTTAAGTTTTATTGCATTATGACGAGAAAGGATACATAATTTCAGTTTATCTAGATTTGTTAACATTTAAAAACATTTTAAGTAAATAGAATTTCATCACATTCTTCTTTCCCTTTTGTACACCAAATTCTCCCAGAAACCCCCTTCAATACCTACAATACCTTTTGTTTTGTTTTTCATATTTTTTAAAATTTATAAAATATAGTAACAATAAAAATGAGTATTACAAAAGTTATTCAATACAAAACAATCAATTGAACAGTCTTAGGTAGATGGTGTCTGCAGCAGTACTGAAAATATATACATTTTTATCAATATAAATTTTAAATAACTCCAACCATATTAGCCCTATAATTTAAAATAATATATCACTAATAGTTTTTTAAGTGAACATAAATAAAGTTTTTTGTTTGTTTGTTTGTTTGTTTGTGTGTTTTGTTTTTAGGAGAGCTTAAAATCTTGGATCTTACTGCCAAAAGAAATGAAAACAATTAACTTGGGAGGTGGCTTGTAAGAGAACAACAAAGAATGAGACTGAATGCTTTGCTTGATGTTTGTTAACTATTTTATCAATTTTGAAGAAGACTTTACAAGTTACTCTTCCTCTGAGAGGAATGCATAAATAAGAAACCCAAAATAAGAACAATTTTTAGACATTGGAGTTCATTGTAATAAGGCTGTACTTCAATGACCCGCATATCACCAAAGGATTTCACCTCCATAGTAGCTAAGCTAAGAGTTGACAATTCTGCTGTGCCAAGGAGTGAATTGTAGGCACAATTTTTGGATACAGATTTCCTGCTATGGTCAAAGTTATTTGACTGGAGTGATTGCCTTCATTCTCAACCCACGGAGAAAAGGTTACATTCATTTAAGAAGTAGTGTATGTATTAAGATGGTCTATCCAGAAAGTCAATCACCAACTGTTTCAGTGAACAATGGTTCTGCTTAGAGGGTGTCACAGACATTAGGTGAAGGTAAGAATCTGGCTCATTGGCTATGATGATTTTGAATTGCATTCTTCTCAGAGAAAGAGTAACTTGTAAAGTTGTTTATTTTCTTACACTTTCCTCCTGCCATCTGATTATCTCTAGTGCTACCTCCCCTGGCTAAATCAGACCAGGGACCTGTCCTTTCTGTGATCCTGCTTGTACCAGAACTCCTCAGAGTCAAGCTATCTCTGTGATCCTGTGATTCTGGATATTATGGGACTCGCTGCAGAGTTTGCACCCAAGGTCTACTCAGGTTACCAGCCCAGACAGAACAGAAGGAACCAGTGCCACTTATCTGGTAGAGTTCCTATGTGCCTGGGTCCTGTTGGTCCCAGTTGCTCCAGGTGTTGGGACATATGTGTCCCCCTTACCTAGTATCCTATGATCTTGGACTTGTTAGAGTGCCTGGGAGAGGAGCTTCCTCTGGGTGTTGTGGGACTGGCTGCAGAGTTTGTGCCCAAAGTCTTCTTAGGGCACCAGTCCAGACAGACCAGAAGCAACCCATGCCACTGCTCTGGCAGAGTTCCTGAGTGCCTAGGTCCCTTTGATCCAAGTTACTCCCAGTGTTGGGACAGATGTTATGTCCTCCTCACCTCTGATCCTATGATTCTGTGTGTGTTAGAGCACCTAGGAGTGAAGCTTCCTCTGGATGTTATAGGCTATGGGACTGTTTACTTGGTTTATCTGATTCTGTTTTAACTTTGGCACCTTGTATGTGTCTAGAAAATTTTCAGTTTCATCCAGATTTTCCAATTTAGTTGAGTATAAACTTTTGTAGTAGGATCTGATGATTCTTTTGAATTTCCATGGTTTCCAATGTTATGTTTCTTTTTTCAATTCTGATTTTATTAATTTGGATACTGTCTCTGTGCCCTCTGGCTAGTCTTGCTAAGGATTTATCTATCTTGTTGATTTTCTCAAAGAACCAACTCCTGGTATTGTTGATTCTTTCTATAGTTCTTTTGGTTTCTATTTGGTTGATTTCAGCCCTGAGTTTGATTATTTCCTGTCATCTACTCCTCTTGGGTACATTTGCTTCTTTTTGTTCTAGAGGTTTCAGGTGTGCTGTCAAACTGCTTGTGTAAGCTCTCTTCAGTTTCTTTTTGGAGGCACTTAGAGCTACAAGTTTTCCTCTTACCACTGCTTTCATTGTGTCCCATAAGTTTTGGTATGATATGTCTTCATTTTCATTAAATTCTAAAAAGTCTTTAATTTCTTTCTTATTTCTCCCTTGACCAAGTTATCATTGAGTAGAGCATTGTTCAATTTCCAATTGTATGTGTGCTTTCCATTGTTCTTGTTGCAATTTAAGACCAGGCTTAGTCAGTGGTGTTCTCATAGGGTGCATGGGATTATTTCAGTCTTGTATCTGTTGAGGCTTGTTTTGTGGCCAATTATATGGTCAGTTTTGGAGAAGGCACCATGATGTGCTGAGAAGAAAGTTTGTTCTTTTGCTTTAGGATGAAATGTTCTATAAATATCTGTTAGATACATTTGATTCATAACTTCTGTGAGTTTCACTGTGTCTCTGTTTAGTTTCTGTTTCTATGATCTGTCCATTACTGAGAGTGGCATGTTAAAGTCTCCCACTATTATTTTGTGGGGTGTTATGTGTGCTTTGAGCTTTAGTAAAATTTCTTTTATGAATGTGGGTATGCTTGCATTTGGAGAATAGATTTTCAGAATTGAGAGTTCATCTTGATAGAATTTTTTCTTTGACCAATATGAAGTGTTGTTCCTGATTCTTCTTGATAACTTTTGGTTGAAAGATGATTTTATTTTATATTAGAATGGCTAATCCATCTTATTTCTTGGGACCATTTGCTTGGAAAATTGCATTCCAACTTCTTATTCTAAGGTAGTATCTGTCTTGGTCACTGAGGTGCATTTCCTGTATGCAGCAAAATGATGGGTCCTATTTATGTATCCAGTCTGTTAGTTTATGTCTTTTTATCAGGGAATTGAGTCTGTTGATGTTAAGAGATATTAGGAAAAATTGATTGTTACTCCCTGTTATTTTTGTTGTTAGAGGTAGAATTATGTTTGTGTGCCTATCTTCTTTGGGATTTGTTGAAAGATTACTTTCTTGCTTTTTCTAGGGTATAGTATCCTTTCTTGTGTTGGTGTTTTCCATATATTATCCTTTGTAGGGCTGAATTTGTGGAAAGATATTGTATAAATTTGGTTTTGTCATGGAATATCTTGGTTCCCCCATCTATGGTAATTGAGAGTTTTGCTGGGTATAGTAGCCTGGGCTGGCATTTGTGGTCTCTTAGGGTATATATGACATCAGCCCAGGATCTTCTAGATTTCATAGTCTCTGGTGAGAGGTCTGGTGTAATTCTGATAGACCTGCCTTTATATGTTACTTGATCTTTTCCCTTACTGCTTTTAAGATTCTTTCTTTGTTTAGTACATTTGGTGTTTTGATTATTATGTGACAGGAGGAATTTTTTTCTGATCCAGTCTATTTGGAGTTCTGTAGGCTTCTTTAAAGTTCATGGGCATCTCTTTCTTTAGGTTAGAGAAGTTTTCTTCTATAATTTTGTTAAAGATATTTACTGGCTCTTTAAGTTGGAAATCTTTGCTCTCTTCTATACCTATCATCCTTAGGTTTGGTCTTCTCATTGTGTCCTGGATTTCCTGGATGCTTTTGGTTAGGAGCTTTTTGTATTTTGCATTTTCTTTGACTGTTCTGTCAATGTTTTCTATAGTGTCTTCTGCCCCTGAGATTCTCTCTTCTATCTCCTGTATTCTATTGTATCTATGACTTCTGATCCCTTAATCCAGGTTGTTTCCCTTTGAGTTTTCTTCATTGTTTCTGTTTCCATTTTTAGATCCTGGATAGTTTTGTTCATTTCCTTCACCTGTTTGATTGTGTTTTCCTGTAATTCTTTAAGGGATTTTTGTGTTTCCTCCTTAAGGGCTTCTGGCTGTTTACCTGTGTTCTTTTGTATTTCTTTAAGGGATTTATTTATGTCCTTCAAAATGTCCTCCATACTCATCATCAGAAGTGACTTTAAATCCGAATCTTGCTTTTCTAGTGTGATGATGTATCCAGGACTTGCTATGGTGTGAGAATAGGGTTGTGATGATGCCAAGTAACTTTGGTTTCTGTTGCCTCTGTTCTTATGCTTGCCTCTGGACATCTGACTATCTCTATTGCTCTCTGCTCTCACTATATCTGACTGGATCCTGTCCTTCCTGTAATCCTTGTTAAGTCAAAACTCCTCAGAGTCCAACTGTCTCTGTGATCCACAGATTCTGGGTGTGTCAGAGTTCCTGGGTGTCAAGCTGCCTCTGAGACCATGAGATCCTGGTGTGACCAAGCTCTTGGGATCCTGGGATCCTGGTATCCTAATATCCTGGTTGTGCTAAAGAGCCTGGGAGTGGTGCCTCCTCTGGGGGCTGTGGGACTGGCTGCAGATTTCGAGCCCAAGACAGACCAGTGCAGACCAGAAGGAGCCTGAACCACTAGTCGAGCAGGGTTTCTGTGTCCCTGGATCCTTCTGGTCCCAGTTATCCCTGGTTGTGTTGGAACAGATGTTGTGTTCTCATCATCCCTGATACTAAGATCCTGGGCATGCTAAAGCACCTGGGAGTGGAGTCTCCTCCAGGGACTGTGGGACTGGCTGCTGAGTTCATGCCCAAGGTAGACTGGTGCAGGCAGGAAGGAATCTGAGCCCCTCGTTGGGTGGGGTTCCTGTGTCCCTGGATCCAGTTACTCCTTGGATATTTTGGATATTTTATTTATTTACATTTCAAATGTTATCCCCTTTCCCAGCTTTCCCTCTGGAAACCCCTTAGCCCATCCTCCCTAGCCCTGCTTCTATGAGAGCTCCTGGAACCACCCACCCACTCCTGCTTCCCTGCCCTCAAATTCCCCTACACTGGGGCATAGAGCCTTCCCAGGACCAAGGACCTCTCCTCCCATTTGATGTCCTACAAGGCTATCCTCTGCTACATATTCAGATGGCGCCGTGGGTCCCTCCATTTGTACTCTTTGGTTGGTAGTTTAGTCCCTGAGAGCTCTGGGGGGTCTGGTTGGTTCATATTGTTGTTCTTCCTATGGGTTGCCAAACTCTTCAGCTACTTTAGTCCTTTCTCTTTTTTTCTTTTTCTGTTTTTTGTTTTTGTTGCCTCTGTTCTTATGCTTAATTAATTAATTAATTTTTTCTTTTTAATGAACAAACAAAAACAAGAACAAACCCCTGTTGCCTCCCCCTCCCCATGCCTGCCACCCCACCCTCTCCCACTTATCAGCCCTGTCATTCCCCTACACTGGGGCACAGAACCTTCACAGGGCCAAAGGCCTCTCCTCCCATTGATGACCGACTTTGTAATCCTCTACTATACACATGCTGCCAGAACAATCAGTCCCACCACGTATAGTCCTTGGTTGGTGGTTGAGTCCCTGGGAGCTCTGAGGGCATTGGTCAGTCCATATTGTTGTTCATCCCAAGAGGCTGCAAACCCTTCAACTCCATTAACTCTTCCATTGGGGACCCTGTACTCAGTCCAATGGTTGGCTGTGAGCATCCACCTCTGTATTTGTCAGGCCCTGGTAGAGCCTCTCAGGAGACAGTTATATCAGGATCCTATCAGTAAGCACTTCTTGGCATTTGCAATAGTGTCTGGGTTTGATAACTGTATATGGGATAGATACCCAGGTGGGGCAGTCTCTGGATGGCCTTTCCTTCAGTCTCTACTCCAAACTTTGTCTCCATATTTCCTCCTATGAGTATTTTGTTCCCCC